>JAAMXP010000773.1:0-36018 GCA_019693395.1 Ettlia oleoabundans
GCAGCAGCTTAGCATGTGTGCATGACGTGCCCAGTAAAAAGTCGCACATTTGTCGCACTGGGGGTCCAACTTAGCACACTTGCACTGCCCAGCATCAGCAGGCAGAGTTCCTAGCAGCGGACTTCCACGCTCTATCCTGCTCACACCACAGCATGGCTTCACAATGCATCCATTCCACCCTGCAACTACTCATTGTCCACCGGTGAATGCCAACTGCCCCACTCAGTTTGCCAGCAGTCCACGGCCCGGCCATGTTGCCATCTAAACAACTCATTTCCCCATCGCATTGCCATCAAAACTCCCATGTCCTCAGAAATCCGCAGGGAAGAGCGGACTCCCGCCCACCTCTCTGGCAGTCCACGGCACCGCCCCTGCCGCCATCTGCAGCTGTTGCAGTCCCCGCAGTTCCACGTGTTTGGGGCCGCCCTCTAGGCTGGATGGGTCGGCCCCAGAGGTGGCGCCAGGGGGGCAGCGCAGCGCCGCATCGTGCTGCAACATTTTTGAGGGAGAATAGGATGAGGGGAGGCTGGGCTGAAAGGGAGACTGGGTTACAACTGATTCAATTGAAAGATCAACTGGGTTAACTGCGATGTTTGAGTTGTATTGGTAGCAGCTCGTTGGAGTAGGAACCGGTTGGACCTGCACCTTGCAACGCCTGAGCAGCATCGAGGCCTTGCATTTCTGCATGGGAGAGGCTACACTGCTGGGGAGCCCAACCTTTCGGGCAGCCCGATCTCCCATGTGTGGGGTGCTTGCCTTGAATGTCAGCATGCCTTCAGGTGTTAGCCCACTGATCTCTCGCAGCACATAGACGCCCTGCATGGCATCAGTTGGTACAGTCAGGTGCATGAAAGAGAGACTGGGTTGGCAGAGGGAGGCAGGTTGGGTTGAAAGTGGATTTATACGTGTACCAATCGCCAGGTACAGTGGAGTAGTATGCATGTGCATGTGCATGTGCGTGTTTTACATCTGCCAAACCGCAACGGAACTTACGATACAGATGGCTTGCGTGAGGGAAAGTTTTTTCAATCGCCCCACCATGAGTCGATCTCTCGACCTGATGAAAGCGATCCCAAACAGCGTACGGGTGACTAGCTGACTGACTGAGGGATGTTACAGAGTCTGCGCCAGGATACCCGCTGGCGGGGCGGTACAATCAGACATGAATGAATGAATGAATGCACCAACCACTGCTCTACCAAATGGGATCATTTAGGATTGAGTACAGTGAATGGGCGTGGGCAAAGGTGTGTGTGTGTCGGCAGGGGCGGGAAGGTTGTTAAGGGACGGGTGGGGCTCAGATGAACAAGGATAGGCGGCAGCCACCAAAACGCTCGGCAAAGGCTGCAGCCGTTGCTGAATGCGGCGCTGCTGAGCCGGTGCTGTGAGAAGGGCCGTGCCATCCCGTACAGAGTAGCCGTCAAGGTGAATGGCCTGCTGCTGGCCGGGCAGGCGCCAGCCCAGGTTTGGCAGCAGAGCATTCATGGCTGCCTGCCTGGTAGGGGCTGCCAACTGCCCTGCTGCCACAGCTGCTGCTGCCGCATGTGCCGCTGCCACCCAGGTGGGCGGTTGTGCTGCAAACAGCTGCTGCACGCACTGAGCTGCATGGTGACGGTCTGCCAAGGGAGGGTAGCTGTGCAGGCGGGTAGCCCACACGGGGTAGTAGGCAGCAGCAGAGTGGAGGGTGGCGGTAACGGCACGCTGGACAGAAAGCAGCTGACCCAGGGTTGCAATGCGGGCAGCTGCCAGGTCAAGGAAGGCCAGGTCAATGCCACCAGGGTGGGCTGGGCTGATGAAGAAGGGGTTGCCCCACAGCGGAGCCTCAAAGCACCAAGGGTCGGGAGCCAGCGGCTGGTCGCTGACATCCAGCACACGAGGCAGGCTGGCCAGGGCTTCATGAAGGCGGAGCAGCGGCTGGGGCAGGAGGCTGACTCTGCCTGGCAATGGCTGATCCGCTAGCCAAAGAAGGATGCCCAGGGGGTGCCAGCCTACCTCTGGTGCACAGATGCGCAGCAGATTGCGTGCCGACGCTGCCCAAGGGGTGCTGTCCGGCTCCAAAATGAGGCGCAGTCCCCACCAAGCATGCCGGGAGGTGATGTGCTCAGGCCAGGGCAGGGCACCAAAGCCACCCTCTGCTGGTCTGCCTGGCAGCAGCCAGGAGGCCAGGCCTGCGAAATGGTGGGCAGGATCGGCTGGTGCCTGGCGGCGGTCGATGAGGCGGGCGGTGATGTTGGTGAGGCGCGTCAAGTGCTGGGCAGGGGGGTGGCCGGTGAACTCAGCGTGGTAGAGGAACCGGGAGACACCATATGCAGCGGAGGCAAAGCCGCGGCCAAATGCAGAGAAGGCGGGAGGCAGGCCTGCTAGCTTGGTGTAGCGCTGTTCCACTTTAGCCACCAGGCTGGGCCAGCTGGCGGTGGGGCTGGCTGCTGATCCAAAGGTGATGCCAAGGGCTGTGGCAGAGCTGATAGCCTGGATTCCGTGGCTGCTGGCTGGCAGGCCGGGCTGCGGGACACCTAGTGGCAGCAGCTGGGTCTTGGACAGATTGAGACGCTGCCCGCTGGCATTCCCAAAGGTGTCCAAGGCTGCCAGCATGTCAGGCAGACGCTGCAGCGAGGGCAGCAGGCCCTCCAAGTCATCAGCGTACTGCAGCGCCGTCAGCCGCCTGCCTGCCACTTCAATGCCGACTCCGCGAGCCTTCAGCAGGCTGAGCAGGGCCTGTGCTACAAACAGATAGAGCAGTGGAGCCAGAGGGCAGCCCTGGCACACGCCAGCAGCAAAAGCGGAGGGGGTGGAGGTCCAGCCGTTGACGTGGGCACGGGCAGTGGTGTGGGTGAGCAGCCGCTGCACCATGGTCAGGAAGGCGGGCCCGACTCCCAAGGCTGCCATGGCGCTGAAGAGGAACTGGCGGTCAATGGTGTCGTAGGCCTTGCGAAAGTCACAAAAGACGGCGATGGCGTTGCGCCCCTGCCGCCACAGCAGCTCTGACAAGCATTGCAGAGCCATGATGTTCTCGCCAATACGCCTGCCAGGCACAAAGGCGGTCTGCTCTGGGTCAATGATGCTGGCCAGGTGGGGGCTAAGGCGCAGCGCCAGCAGCTTGGCGTAGATGCTGTAGTCGGTGCAAAGGAGGGTGACAGGGCGGTAGTTGGAGGGGTCGGTGCGGTCACCAGACTTGTGCATGATGGTGATGAGGCCCTCATGGAAGCGTGGCGGCAGGTTGCCTGTGGCAATCATGGCGGTGTAGAGGGAGGCGAGCAGGGGTGCAAGGATGGTCTTGCATTTGCGGTACAGCTCCACAGGGATGCCGCCTATCCTTGTTCATCGGAGCCCCACCTGTTCCTTAACAACCTTCCTGCCCCTGCCGGCACCCACACACCTTTGCCCACGCCCATTCATCGTCCTCAATCATGTGTGGTCCCATTTGGTGGAGCAGTGGTTGGTGCATTCATTCATTCATGTCTGATTGTGCCGCCCCGCCAGCGGGTATCCTGGCGCAGACTCTGTAACATCCATCATCATCATCATCATCATCATCATCATCATCATCATCATCATCATCATCATCATCATCATCATCATCATCATCATCATCATCATCATCATCATCATCATCATCATCATCATCATCATCATCATTGTTTTGTTCATCGTTCTCAATCGTGTATGATCCCATTTGGTGGAGCAGTGGTTGGTGCATTCATTCATTCATGTTTGATTGTACCTCCCCGCAAGCGGGTATCCTGGCGCAGACTCTGTAACATCCTATCAATCCCTGTTTTGTTTTAATAAATGCTTGGGCCTGCACCTTGCATATGTAAAGAAGCGCTGAGGCTTGGTACCTCTGCAAAGGGGAGGGGCTATATTGCTGGGGTCCCTGCGGGAATGGTGTGCTTGCCTTGAATGCAAGCATGCCGTCAGGAGTCAGCCCATTGATCTTTCGCAGCACATAGCGGCCCTGCAAGGCATCGAATGGCATGCAGTCAGCGTCACAGATATACGTATACCACACCCTGCCAGGCGTTCTTGCATGCGGGGATGGCGAGCGGGAACTGGAGTGAATGTCCATGGTTTGCCATGTCACTTAACCTCAACACTGATCACTCATGTTGCTATGCAAGTGCCTGTGCAAGCGCTCACCCGCTTCAAGCGCACCACCAGGCCGTGTAGCAGGCAGGGACACCCAGCAACACTGCCTGCAATGTATGAAGTGAGTACCCAGTAGTAAGGCTTCTTTGTAGGAGCCGTTTGTACAAGAGACCCTCTGCGCCTGCCTAAAGGCTTGAAGCCGCACGGTGCAACTTTCTCGTCAACACCAGATAGGCCGGAATATTATTGGGGAGAGCTCTGAACACTCGGCAGCAGCAACAGCGGTGCAACATTGATGCCATATCTGGTGCCCCAAAGCAGGCGCGTTCCACGTGGCGTGCGTCACCTTGGATGAGAAGCTCTAACTGCACAGCCGCCACCAGTTAACCCCTGGTCAACATCACCCGCCGCACATTGTGTGCATCCAGCAGTGCAAGAGCGCCAGCACCCACATCGGGTGATTGCTGTGAAAGGCGAGCGTGGGGCAGGCGGGCGACCAGGGGAGCGAATGGAGCGGCAGATATAACGGCAGGCGATGCGGCTGATGAGAATGCGCCGCCTGAGCTGCTGCTGGCGCCACTGGGCTCACAGCCCCACCACTGGAGGGCACAAACGGCTGCAGTGCTGTCCCATCGACTTTTTATTGACTAAAGGCTAAATCGAGTTTTCCAAATATAGGACTGCAAAGTGGTGATGGCGGACAAGGACGGCAAAGAGCATCGGCGTGGCAACGGCGGCGCTGGTGGAGGCAATGGCAAGGCAGCGGCAGAAGGCAGCGCCACAGGGATGGAACTGTGTGTGTATGGGTTTGTGGGTGTGCTGGGGGTAGGGGTGGGGGCAGTTGACAAGTGCTATGTGTTAGGGCACCATCCCCCAGCCACTCACCCACCCTCTGCAGCTTCACTTCACCGCCACCACCGGGTGTCGTCCCACCGCCGCAGCCTCCATAACCGTAGGCTTACCAGCAACGACAACTTACTGAAGAGTGTTGGGCTGTGCCATGCTGCTCTGTGTCATGCTCCGCCAAGCTGTGCATGTTGCCATGCCCCGCTGTGCCATGGTGTGCTGTGCTGTGCGATGCTGTGCAGGGCCCCCAGCCAGGGCCAGCTGGATGCGGCGGCGGCCCTGGTCGGCGCCATGAGCAATCACATAGGTGCTCATTACTTGCTGATTCCAATGAACCACGGGTTGGTGAGACTCGTGGGGCACCCGCGATGTTGAAGGGGATGCTGCTGGCTCTTTTGTACTGCTACAGCTCTCCAGTGCAGCCTCAAACCCCCTCCTGCACTGCACCACATGATCCCCCACACGGCATCATTCCCAACCTCTGTGCCGCACTGCAAAATCCCAGCACAGCATGGCTTCAGTGCAGATACTGCTGACTACCAGTGGAATGAAGGTTTCAACAACCCCGATGCAGGTAATCTAGGCAAAGCTGTTGTGAGAGGAGGGCAGCCAGCTGTTAGCTACAGCAAGATTTTCGCGCCTTGTCACCTGGCAGTATGGCAGTGTTCTCATTAGCGGGAAGCAAGGGCACCACAGCGGACAAGGGCGGCACCGCCATACACAGCGCAGTGCACATGTACCCCCACCGTTGTACTGCCTACAGTTGCATATCAAGTAGGACTGCCATACTGCAACGGCAGCTCCAGGCAGTTGAAGTGTTGGCATGTGAACTACAATGTGGTTTTTGTCCCCCTTGTGCAGAGATTTTGGGCCTGCCGCCCGGCGGCCGCCAATCTGCGCTGCTTCTGTGCCGCCCTTTGATGCCTCGCGCCCCAAAGCAGCAGGGACGCCCCCTCGGTTGTGTCACACAAGAAGAGGGATGGCTGCAGCTGCGACGGACGCGGCTTTGGTGGCGGGCTTCACCGAGTACCTAAGGAACACAGCTGTGGTTGCTGCGGGCTGCCAAGACCGGTCTGCAATAAGAAAGCTAAAACCGGGGGCAAGCACAAGAGTGGCACTGACGTAGCAGGCCAAGGCAAAATTGGCGGCGGCAAGGGCAGCTGTGTGACGGGTGGCTATTGCCAGCAAGCAAGATCTGCCAGTCTTGCAGCAGCTCCCGTGCAATGTTGCTGCTATCACATGCAGCCGTCAGCAATGAGCCAGCATATTGTGGTGAGGGTCGCCCCTCACAAAGGCAGTACAGCAGTACCAGTGCCTGCAGCCTCCCCTTCGAAGACAGCATTGAATGCATGCCGTGTTTTGTTTGCCACCCCTGACGTCATATAATCGTTATAGAGATACTGATATGTACAGCACTGATACTTTCACTGACTTGGTGGAAGGCACGGCACTAAGGGAACCTGTTTAATTGTCTCAGCTGGAGTGAGGGGAGGATACTGGTTGGAAGATAAAAAGGGAAAGTACGAACGTAGATAAATGGTACAAGGTGAATCAGGTTGGGGATGTTCTGTAATACAGTACATGATAGCGAATTGGAGCAACAACAATCAACTTGCTGTGCCAGTTCTGCCTTGACGGGAACCCACTCGGCTGGCTACCTGCAGCTTGCGTAACGGTTACCTCTGCCTAAGCCTCATCTCACGAGTCAATGTCGCTGTCGGCAAAATCCACGTCTATGTTGCTATAGGGGCTGAGCAGCTGTAACAAGGCTGCCCAGCGCTGCACCAGACTTGGCAGGGGCTGCTGAAGAAGGACGGGCAGCTCAGTGACAAAGTACAGAGGCACATGTCTCTGTGGCACATCCACCTCGGCCTCTGATACCTCCGCCTCCGACACATCCGCCTCCGAAACATCCAACTCGACCTCTGATGCCTCCGCCACTGACACATCCACCTCGACCTCTGATACCTCCGCCACTGACACATCCACCTCTTCTTTTGGCAGATCTCGCACAGTCAGTGGTGGCAATAGCTTGACCGGCCACGGCTTGTTGTGCACAAGTGCATTGCGAATCAACCTGAGGGGCAGGAGGCGGGGGCAAGAGATAGAGGCATAGGTGGCTAAGCATGGGAAGGCCAGGTCTGCAAGGGTGTGGTGCTGCAAACCACGTTACCAGGGCGTCAAAACATTGGGCAGGGCCCAGTACCAGCTCCCCGCCCCCGCAATATTTATGGTCACCTGAGCAGGAAAACAAAGTAGTTGATGCGGGACGGCTCCAACCACTTTCGCTGCTTCTCCCGTGGAGAGTCAAACATCGCCTTGTCCCGGCTGTTGTGTTCATTGCAGATTGCATACTTCCATAGGGGATGCTCAGGCCACTTGTCCCATGGTCCAATCTTACCCTCCAGCTCCAATGCCAGCTGCTGCAGCACAGGAGCGGGGAGGTGAACGGACTGGTGCGCTGAGCCCCAAGTGGCACTAGATGAAAGCTAGGATGCATACCGCACCCGCATGCCAGCACACCTTACCACCGCCCTCAACAACCATTCTGCCCTGCCCCTCACCCCACAGAAGCCAAGCTGTACCATGCCTTCATTTGGCAAACGTGAGCGAGGTACTGCAACATGTCTGCAGGGCGGCTGATGCATGAGCCCCGCGGTACGTGACGTACAACAGATGACTGCGAATGTGCACGACCAAAGCCCACCTCAATGCCAAGCTTAAACGTGTCGGTGCCAGGCAGCTCTACAGCGGCCTTGTAGTGGAAGACCGCAAAAGTTGTCTCGCCAAGCTGTATCAGGAGGAGTAAGGCCTCCACTTGGGTGAGGGATCCGATGCGCACGGGGCCACCCAGGCTTGTCACAAGGCTGCCGTCCTCTTTGAGGACCAGCTGCAAGGCAGAACGCAGGTATGAACAGATGTAGAATGCCAACGCAGGCAAGCAACCGCTCAACAGTGCATACCATGGCCAAGCAAATTGCAGCAGCCGTCATTTCAGGGCGGGCTGCAATGGCAGGTGATGGAGACACCTAGCAATTACACGCATAGCACATGACACAACCCATTGATGAACAGTCATCACACCTGCAAGATCTGCCGCTGGTGGGCGCTCTTCAGGATAAACCTTCCACTAGCGATTTTGGACAAATGGGGCTTAAGATGTTTCTTGAGGCCTGCATTGAGCTCAAAATCCAACTCTCCGCCTAATACGGCATTAGACAATCCAAACAGCCTACTTCGATCCCCCTGCGACACCAGCTGCAGGGCAGCAGCCCACTCCTTGCGGGACTGCAAGTGGGGCAAAACATGGAAGAAATTCAGCGATCCCTGTGCCGCGTGCAACGCAACTTCACGGAGGTGGCTGAGGTGGCGGGCAGCAACCGCAGCACCCCTGTTAACAGCGGCATACACAGTGCGTGCCTTACACCCGCCCTGCCACCCTTGCCAGGCTTGCTCACCTCGTCAACCAGTTTGTTCGAAATGAATTCGACAATGAAAGCCGCAACATTTTCCGGTCGATCGGCTGTGTCATATGCCTCTGCCAGGGTGACCAGCAAGGCGGGTGTCTGTTCTGTCGAACGATAGAGCTTTTCAGCTGTACGACTGTCCAGCCCAGCCAATGACCCCTGCAACACCTCATCCCACACGAGATCCATGTGCTCCTTGAGAAAGGTGGCGGGAAGGATGGCCTGGGCACACTCGTTAATGGGCGCATAGCCGTTCGGCGGCATGCTGGCGATGCTGATCCACGTCAGCGCCATGGAGCTGCCTGTGAATGCCCACATCACGTGGTGCGGGCCATATACTATCAGTCTCTTGAGCAGCTGATCGCGCACGTAAGCACCACCGGACAGGTCAGGCTCGCCGCTCTTTAACCGGGGTGTGCACAATGCCTGGAACTCATCTGCAGTTGGATTGACCGGAAGGAAAAGCCAGCTGTCAACATGCACTGCAAAGCTATGGCAAAGTGCAGTGCAAACCGCGGATGATGCAAGCAGGACCCAAAGCAGTGCAGTGCACATCTTGAAAGCACCCCGACAAGCCGGCATGCTTTGACTTTTCAGCAGCAGTGCGCCTACCCAGCAGTAGCAGCACCGGCACTTGCACGGCACCCAGGAATTCTATGATGGCATTGCCCATGGTGACGAAATTGGACGTTGGGCCGTATGCCAGGTCCCACAGGCGCTGCCATGCTGCGCCCTCCACAGGCACATTGTACTTGAGGGCCCACTTAACACATTCCTGCAGCAGGCCTTGCAGCATGAGCGCAGCGCCACCCTGCAACCGTGCATGCATAAGAATAAAGTAACACCCATGCGTTCGTAGTTGCCACATTATGCTGCACCACGAATGCGTCGCAGCTACAGCACAGCACCATCTAGAATGCAGTTCAAGGTGTGAACCACAGGAGCGACCGTGCGGCAGCCCTGCCTAGACCATGGTAGATCACTCGCCTTTTGAGGAAGGACGTCGCAGGAAAGCCGCAGCATCACCATCTCCAACAGGGCAGGGTCACCCAGCTCCTCCAGCCAGCCTGCCGCCACAGCCGGCACCACTTCATTCAGCGTAAAGGACTTGCCTGTCTGGAGACAGGCACATGGTAACATGCATGTGCATCAGGAGGTAAAAATCAGAGCCAGACAACGAAATAACACCCACTGTGTTGTATAACCATCATTCTACCCGCTTTGTGACTCTTGCAGATGCAGCTGCTTTAGTTTACTGTGCTGCCAATGCACACAGGTTGAGCGGGCTGGTCAGTCTGACGATGATGCCCCCAACGCCAACAATGCAGTGCTACCACCATTCACACTTTCTTATATAATTGTGGCAGCACCGGAAACCCAAGTGGCATTAGCACTTCACATGGCAAAAAGCGGGTGGGACAATACATTGTGAAGCAACCTCCGCCATCCTGCAATACCCACCTTTACAAGGCCGCTAACTGCCAGCGGGCGTGGGCAAAGTTTCGACTGCTTGCCCTCAAGCTCAAAGCTTGGGGGGCGCAGCTGACGCTTCCGGTGAGCTGTCTGCAGCCAAGAGCGCACCGACCCAACGGCATTCCCAGGGTCTGCATAAACTCCAGAGACCAGCTGCCATACACCCTTCAATGGGTGTTGCTTGATGGGGGAGGCTACATCCACGACGCGGCATGTTGGCGGGCCTACAAGCACTTAACCAGAAGTGAAGGAGGAGTAGGTGATGCGGCAAATTATGGACAGCACAGCAGTACTTTAGAAGCACAACGAACGTGGCTTGCAACAGTGTCGGCACCGACAGCAGGTGGAGATGACTCAAAAGCCATGTGGCTCCCTTGATGGCGACATCTGCCAGGACCAGCACCATGCCTTGTACACATCCCAAACACAATGACATGCACTCTATAACGCAGGCAAGCCTCAGCAGCCATTCTTGAACAGGTCTTGCGGCGCAAGTCCCAGCTGTTATTAGTTCCACTATCACCAAACTCAAACTGTCTATGGGTGGCACCGTTACTTGCGCTGCGCTGGCCAACCAGCATCCTACCCGTTGGTGCGGTAGCCGGGGATCCAGCGCTTGGAGGAGGCAGAAGATCGGGCGCTGCAGATCAAGTGCAGCATGACAGAGTGGGCAAGGGCGTGCGCAGAGTTGATTGTATGCCACTGACAGCGCTGCGGGATCAACGCCAAGCGGGTGCAGATGCATCACGTGTCGCATCAGGTGCTTCCTTTGATGGCGACACCGGCCAGCATCAGCAGTATGCCTGGCCCCCTACCGCCCCACCCCCCCCTCCCGCCCCCAACCCCATGCAGCATCACATGCACATGTGCATCAATGCCAGCAACAGCTGGCCCCCAAAATGCTAAGGGTCAGCATGGCAGAAGCACCAACACCAGCCTCAAAGGACACCCATCAGCACACATGCAACCCAGTGCCCGAGTACTGCCCAGCTCTTCAAACCCTCGACCAACTCAGCCACTAAAGAGACACACAAACCACCTGCATACTTTGCCGGTGCCATCATACCACCAATGACTGGTATTCCCGCCGCTGCGATAGCCCCGATGGCGCCCCAACCATGGCACGGTCCTGCCCACCCAAGCCGCACCTGAACCCCACACACGCTGCCAGCCAGCCAGGAGAACAGCAAAAGGCAACGCCTTTCATGCGCCCTAGTACTTCATTAATGCCCCAAATGTTCCCACCAACGTCTCCACTGCACGCTGATGCTCGGACATATGCTCCAAGCAAGCCCAGCAGCACACAGGGCCCACATGCACTCACCCTCATGGCTGAGCAGCAGGAGCTTTTGCTTTTGCAGGGCCGTCTTCTCCTCCTGCAGGCCCGTCCTCTCCTCCTGCAGGGCCTTCAACCTGCCTTGAAGTATCACCACGAGCCCCTGCTGCTGCTGGAGTGGTTGGTCATCCAACATACTGCGGTCCGCAAGCTTCTCCAGGTTGTCGATCTTGCCCTCCACTGCCGCCAGCCTGGCCATCACCAGTTCCATGTCCTGCTGCACCTGGGCCATGGTGCTGGATGTGGCTGCAGCCGGCTCAGCAGCGGACCCTGCGCAGACTGGGGCAAGTCACATACTCACGCTGGTAGCACGTAGGCACGGGGCACATATCAACTGTGATGCAATCAAGCTGTCCTGCCAAGGAGCTCAACAATTAACACCACCACGCAGCTACCTGCTGTCCACCCACCTGGGGATGAGCCCAAAAGGCGCTCCTCGGCGTCACCAGATGCTGCAGCGGCCAGTGCCCAGCGCGCTGCAAATGGCACATGTGGTCCGACGCGAAGCAGACAACTGCGGGCATCTGCAGGCGGCTGCAGGCGGTTGCTGCCCACCGCGCAATGTCTAGCGATGCTGGCGCGCGTTGCTGCCAGGCCTGCAACTACACAGGGCGGGAAACAATGGAGGGTACGAGGCACACTGCTTCAGACGCAGAGGGAGCTGTTGCTGCTGCAGGGCTGGGCTGACGCAACCTGCCAAGCAAGATAATGTGCGCTGCCTGCGGCATGCATTGGCAACTGCAGCGCAACATGTAGCAACCGCATGCCAGTTTGGAAGGCAATCTGGGCTTTCAACCTCGGCGCCGAATGGCACGCAGCAGAAGCACAGCCCCATACGCCATATGGCAGCACATTGTGTCCAGCATGTAGCACCGACTAACCCTGTGTGGTTATAAATGGGAGGAACCACCCCAACACACCCACCTGGAAAGCCATCTGGCAGCTGCGCCATGTTGCTGAAGCCTGGGACACTCCCAAGACGGCGCTCCGCTGCCGGCGCGTGAAGTTTCAAATGCTGCGTGCGGCTGCTGTGTACAAGCGAGTTTCCGAAGCCCTTGCTTCGCAACGCCGGTAGGCCTGCAGGAGACAGCGAGGGACAACGGCGAAGATAAGAAGGTGCCCTGTCAGCCACACAGGAGCCGTTGCTGCACGCGGCACTTGGCTACTGCACGCTGCCAGACTGCAATATACTCGAGCGGCTACCGGAGGCTTGCAAGGCACGAGAGCCGGTTATAACGTTACAAATGCGGTGCAGGGGCGTTCCAAGAAGGCAGAGGCACAAGAATCACTGCAATGTGGCTGTCTGGGCGATACAATCTACAGAACTAAACCACATGGCCACCCGCTTGCGCACAACGGATCATATTGTGAACCATCCATCACATTGTGTTGCATGCACGCAGTGTTGCACCATTCAACCCAAAGCTTGTTGAGAGACAACTTAAACAGTGCAGTTTGCACACTGCTCAACCCAGCTGTCTACAGGCTCGCAAAACCTGCAGCTCTATCAGCACCCAGTATGCCAACGCCCAACCGGCACAAACCCACCGCCACCGCGCAAGGCGGCAGCAGAACTCCCCATACTCAGAGCTGCTGCGGGAACGCGCTTTGTCTGTGCCTGTCCAACGACAGCCATATTGTGGAACACTAGCCCTCTGAACTGCTGCTGGGGCGGCATTTCGCTGGCAATAGCGGACAGACAAAAGACGATTGAGCAGCGGCCCAGAGCGTCAAGGCCAACACTGACCTGGTCCTAAAGTGGTAGTCGACACAGCAGCCCTCAAACCACCAGGCTCCGGCGGCAGAGCACTCCACCGCACTTCAGCAGGCTGCGCCATGTTGGGGCGCATGCAAATCCGACGAGTAGAGTGGCCAGGAGGGTGTCAGCTATCTTTCCGCGAGACTGGAGCGAGACGAACCGTGGCTAAGCTGCCGTGTGTGGTGTGGCCAGCCAGAGCAGGCAAGATACAGAAGCTACCCATTTGGCAGCAACACCGGATTACTGCCGGATGCAGCGCGCAAGGCCGGCGGAAGGCTCGACCAAACCACGTTAGTACAGTCCTTGTACTGCTGAAGTCTTTGGGGCGAAAGAGATGCCGAAAGAAGGAACAGAATGACAGCAATATTGAAGTGAATAATCGGTAACTCAATGTCAGGTTCACCTCGAGTGTGCTCGTACAAACAAATAAATAGTGTTAAAAGTCGGCTCGTGGCACAATGCAACTCGCGTGCTTTATCGCTTTTTGGAAGCTGTGACCTCGCTTTTCGTCCCACTCAGCTTCATGCCTTTCTTGCCGCCAGTCTCCTCGCTTGTTTTCTGATAGTTACTTGCCACAGTGGCCGACAGTAACCCTCCTCCCCCTATAAACTGGGCCGCCATTCTCGGGACGGAGCAATCGGCGGCTGGGGCCGGAAGCAATCAAGCCACAGCCTGCGGGCGGCGCCGGAGCCTTTGCCGCAGCCGATGATGAGGTGGGGGGCTCAGAGGATGAGGGCGAGGGGTTCGGCGATGTTGATTGCGCTGACACCTTTTCAGACACCGCCACTCGCGTTGCCACCGTATTTCCTATGGCTATGTTTTATTTCGACTGAAATGCTCATTTTATGCCCCCTACTCATGTCCCTCCTTGGGCCCCGCCAGCGTGTCAATAGTAAAGCGGCGAAAAAGCGAAAAAGTGCGCTAATATTCACACGACCATATTGTATATTGTAGTAGGTATACTATATTGCCATAGGTCGGCAGTTTCCGCAGGGGCACAGCGCCTGTCTTGGGAAGGCCGCTTGAGCTCATGATTGGATCCTCATCATGGCGGATACTTGGTGCGAAAGGATGCACGGGCAAACACACACATTTAGGCAAACTACAAGCCTATTGAGAGGAAGAGCTCAACTTCTCTGCGTCTAGCCTTGGGGTTATTGAACTTGAACCGTGAGGGCCTCAGCATTTGGTCTTATTCCAGCTGTTGTGGTCTGGTGGTCAGTGCGGGCTTGCATCTGTTGGATCCGAGCCAGCATGCAGTGCCTGGAAACGTTGGGCAGGGTGGGCAACTGGAAACTGCGCGTTCACCCCGCCCCAGGAGCAAGTGCGGCGGTCGCCACAGCAGCGCCCGCTGCCACATCAGCACAACGAGGCTCGCCAGGCTGGCAGCCAGCCGGCAGCAGGCCCGGCTCACCAAGCCAGTCTGCAGGGGGCTGCAGAACAGGACAGCAAGGGCAGCAGCCTGAACATGAAGTAATTGAGTTGGTTGGCTTGCCAGTTCCTCGTGGGTGGCAGACTGGCCCTGCCCTGTGCCCCCTCCCAACCCTCCACAGCAGGGGGAGCTTGAATTCAACGACTTGACCATGGAAGACTGTAGCTATTCTGAAAGCGTGGCTGTGGGGGCGGGGTGCGGCAGCTCAAGGGGCGATGCGCAACCAGAACGGCCGGACCCGCGGGCAGGCTTGCAGCCCCAGCTTCTCCTCTGCTTCCCCCTAGTGTGAAGCCCAGCCAGCAGCCAGTGCTGGCACCACAACCCCCTCCTTCTCCCGCCGCTCCTCCCTCCCCTCCCCGCCGGCCCCCTGCTCCAGCCAGGGTGCTGCCTGATTACAGCCATGTGCCAGACCCTGAGGGGGCACCATCGGCGGGAGTGGTGAAGCGAGTTTGAAGCTACATAATTTCATGGTGCAACCAGCGGTACTGTTTTTGTCGCCTGCTCCTCCTGTGGTTGGGGTCTTGGCATCGAAAAGTAGAGCTTTTCCACAATGCTACCCCCACTTGACCATGCCCCCTCTACCCCCCTCCACCCCACCCGCGCTTCATTTTATCCTCCCATCCCAACCCAATCTCCCCAATCCCACCACACCCACCCACAAACACCCCTATCCAGTGCCACCCCACCTGTCCCTGGACTTCTGTCCCGACGTCAACCTGCTGACAGGCGACAATGGCAGCGGCAAGAGCCCCGTGCTGCAGGCGCTGCAGTGCTGCCTAGGGGCTCGTGCCACGGAGACAGGGCAGCACCGCTCCATAAAGGAGTGTGTACTGCGGGGAGAGAGGCTAGCGGTGGTGAAGTCGCGCTGGTGGATTTGGTTCAATGTGGGTGCTGATCGCTGATGGGTGCAAGAGCTGTAGTGCTTGTGCCATACTGGCTGGTTGGCAGCTGCAAATAACTTCATTTGGTTTGCTCAATTGGCTATGTGGAGGCCATGACATGCATGCTCAGCAAGGCAGGCGCGCACTTAATCGTGGATTAGACAACCCGCGTCCCCCACACCCACCTACCCACCACCAAAATTCTACGCACGCCCGCTCGCCTGCCCGCCCGCCCGCCCGCCGCCTACCTACACACTACCAAAACCACCACCTGGTACCGCTACGTTTGCCTTTACATCAGTGCCTTTCTCCTGCTTCCCTCCGCAGGACCTATGCGCACTTGCTGGGAGACAACGAGAATGTGGGCAAGATGGAGGAATTGCTATGTATCACTATATGATACACTGATACAGTTGGGCCGGGAGGAGGGAGCCAAAGGGGGCCTGCGGGCCCCCCTTGTGACCCCCCGGCTCATCGCTAGCACCAAACGGTATTGCTGGATCAGAACGCTGCCAATGTGGAGGCGCTGCAGCAGGAGGTGGAGGCCAAGGAGGCCCTGCTGCACCACATGCACGGTGGGGTGAGTTGGTAAATGGCAGACGGCCGGGGTTCTGGGTGTGAAAAGGGTGGGGGTAAGGTGGGAAAAGTGTGGGTATGGTGTGTCTGGGTGGGTGGGTGGGCGTGGGTGTGGGCGTTTGTGTTTTGGGGGGCGAGGTAAAGGGTCCGCCTGCCCGCCTGCTCGCTCTTGTCATTCTCCCTGCCTTCTGTCCTTTTACTGTTTACCCCTCCTGACTGTACCGTGCTTTGACGCTGTGTTCCTTGGTTGTTCTCTGCTTATTGCTGTGGTGCAGGAGTGAAGGCGTGGCAGGCGCACCACGCCCAGTTGCTGAAGTGCCAGGCTTGAGGGGAGGTGGAAAGACTGGAGAGGGCACAGGCGCGGAGCGCTGGTTGAATCGTCTGTTCTGTCCCTGCTGTGCTGCGCTGTGCTGCGCTGTGCTAGTTTGTGCTGCGCTGTGACGAGCTGTGTTATGTTGTGCTGTGCTACACGTGCCATGCCGTGTCTAACGAAGCTGGCCATTTGACCCTTCAATCTCCTCTTGTAAAGCTACTCTCCTGACAATGTCAACAAGCAGCCAGGCCGGAGCGTGCTACAACCTGCATCGCACAATGCTCTTTCTACCGCAACCGTGCTGCCCTGGATGATGCTTCGATTTGCCGCTAACGTCACATGGACGCAGTATTGGACTCGTCAGAGGGCCCATCGAGTTTTACCCTGCAAAGCATCCTAGCCCATTCTGCCCGTATGCCCACCGCTGCCCCCAGGACTACCTAGGCCGGTGCAAACCATTTGTGCACTACTTTGGTGGCTGTGGGCATCACCTTATGCACAAGATGCGCTGCATGCACCATGGCCAAACCGTCATGGTCCTGGTGAGTGCTATTCAAGCTATCTAAGTGGTGCCCGAGCGCCTCTCCATGACAGCGAGGGTGGTGAGCGGTCAGCCCGCAACCTACCGCTCGCCCTCCTCGCAGACCAGGAAACACTACCCCTGATTTTATCTCCTTTTACATGTAGAACACCAGCGGTTCTGTTTCGCGGATCGCCTGAGCCAAATGGCACCTGAGGAGATGAAAATGGTGTGCATTGAGGTGGGCCATACCACAGACACCGGCCTACCCAATGCAATATGTCGCAAGATGCAGCAGCACAGCTCGTGGATGGAGTACCTTCAGTAACTGGACGGTGCACTGGTCACCGCCACTGCAGCGGATGCGCTCTGCCGCTGCGGGGTGGACGCTCAACGCACCTGAAAGGCCGTTACCAAGATCATTTGCATTGCCCCCAGTTACTACTGCATGTTTAATCATGCTAGGAATCGACTCAAGGACAGGCTGCTGAGTGGCACCGTGGACCCAGGCTATGCATCCACCTGTGTGGGGAGGGTGTGGCAGGCCGCGCCGCCAGCCTATCGCCGCATCTCCCCCTCAAGTCACCCACGTGTGTCATCCTTCTTCTTCTTGTTCTTTAAGCCCACCGTGTATAGTAACCAGGGTGACGCTCAGGACGTCACCGCAGCCACCATGGCAGCCACAAGCAGCGCTGGGACATGGAGCCGATTGCAGCTGCCAGCCACGAGGTGGCGACACAATTTGCGCATGCTTCGAAGACGTGCCCATGTCTAATATAATGCCATTATACCAAAAGTGGTTGACACAACATAGTCAGAGGTGGAGGCACATACAGTATACAGCAGGGTGGAAAGTGCACCTAAACGGGGTTCACGGCCCAGGCCAGCTTCGCCCAAGGCCCGACTCCTGCGCGGTTTTCCTCAAAGCCTTTGCTGCACACTCACCTGATAGGGGCTAAAAGGTGGGAGCCAATCCCGTGCTGTCCTGCTGGCAGGCCCACTGATCCTGCATATGACCAATTTGGCACAGCCTCCGCAGGGCTTCAAACAAATTCGATTTAGCCTTTAGTCAATATAAAGTCGATGGGACAGCACTGCAGCAGTTTATGCCCTCCAGTGATGGGGCTGGCTGCTTCTGAGGGGTTGAGCGCTGCATGGACCTTGAGCCTTTGGCCGGGGTAGGTCTGCGGCTCTGTCCAAAGGGGGGCTCGGGCCCAGGGAAGGCCGATGCCTGGCTGGCAAGCCCAAGATGGCCTGCCAACGTCTGAGACACAGCCCCGCTGCATCAGAGGCGCTATGGGGCAATGAGAGGGCCGGATTCCCTGGTGGAAAGAAGAACGGCACCATGGCATTTTGCATAGCGCTCCAACCCCTGGATTTATGATAAGCTTACTGCCCAAGGATCTGGTGGTGGCAGGAGGAGGCCCCCCAGAGCAGTTGTGGGCGCATGGCCGGCACTTCCTGCCGCCGCTGTAGCCGCTGCCAGCGCAAGCCCCTACGGCTGCCTTGCAAGACAATTGCCTTCCTACATGCGGCCAAGCAAGTATACGTAACATTCGGCAGCTGGTCGCTGCCCTGATCGTCTTAACGGGGCTTGGCACACCCTGTCCATCCGGCATTGAGGCCGCTACAGCTGCTGGCTGCTGGCAGGCCCTCAAGGGGCCCATTCTGCTTGATTCTTCTCCGACAATGGCAGAAGCTCAGAGCACCCTACAGGAAGAAGTACGGGGGCCTTCAGAAAAAGCAGAAAGCTTCTTGATTATTAAAGCCCGACACAGTCTGCATGTGTTCAGCTAGTGCAGAAAGCGCTTGCCGCTGCCTCTAATGCCACTGCAGCTGCGGCTGCGACTACTGGAACTGTGGCTCCGGTTCCGCCCCCTGTGCCTGCCTTGCTGCCCGCTTCGCCTGCCGCCGCCCTTGCTCCGGCTGCGGCTGCGGCTGGATGCACTGCTTTGGCCCCTGCTGCCACTGCGTCTCCTGGCGCTGCTCGACCACCCCCTGCTGCGGCTGCTCCTGCTCTGCCGCTGGCGCCTCCTGCCACCTCCAGACCGCCTGGCATCCGGAGCAAGGGGCGATGCCAGGTGGTGGCTTCTTTCCTGGAACATTTCCAGCAGGTCACGATTCTTGTCCAGGAAGTGTCGCTGGGTGTAGTACGGGGAGGGGCCCGCAGCATGGGCTGGCCTCGCAAGCGTCAGCAGCTTGGGAGGGCCGACGCCGCAGGGCGCTGCGTGTGCCTGCAGGCAACAAGCAAAGGACGATAGTAAAAGCATGAACGCCGCCGCCGGCAATGGGTTCAGTGCATGTGCATGTGCGTGTTTTACATCTGCCTAACCGCAACGGAACTTGCGACACAGATGGCTTGCGTGAGGGAAAGTAAGCAATGCAATAGAGAGGCCCTAACAGAGCTGCAAGCACGGGTTGGATGCGCTCCAGGCACATAACAATATTGCAACAAGCAAACACTAGCAGCCCCACTCACAAAGATGCAGCTGGGCCCTCTGATGCATCCAGCGGCCGTCTGATGCTCAAAGCCGCACGGCAGCAGGAAAGCTGGGATGCGTTCTGGGCTGCCGCTGACCCAGTCACCGCCATCCTGCCTGCACCAAGAAGAAAGGAAAGGGAGCAATCCTCCTGTCAGCTCCTGCTTCTCCCTCCCAGCTGACTGCAGGGATGTGTTGCAGCCAATTGAAATTTTGTTGATAGGTTGTTGTGAACGCATGACGGTGTGAGCACGCTCTCAACAAAAGCCTGCCCGTGTCATCCTTGTGGGTTGTGGCATCAGCAGACAAACAGAAATCACAAGCCAGGCAACATGCATAGCTGCACCAAGTGGCCACACTCTCCTGTCAAAGGCTCGCAGCTCGCAGTAGTCTCTGGCCACCCACACACAGTCCGGCAGGTACTTGCCGCAGAAGCCACCAAAGTCACGGCAGGCCTGCAGCGCCAGGTGGCCTGGGAATGTGTGTGTGTGAAGGCTATGGTAGCGGCGATGTGGAGCACGGTGATGGAGTGGCCTGGAAGGCTAATGGATGAGCGGGCCGGGTGATGATCTTGGTGGTGGTCCTGATAGTGGAGAGGGGGAGGAGGAGAGGGGGCGAAGGGACATAAGTAAAGCAGGGAATCTGCAGGAGGCTGTTTGCTTCCGGCGCAGCCTAAGCAATCTGGCTTGGAAAACGCAAGACACAGCTCGCGAAGGCCATGCCGTCATGACATGTCTGCTATGCACATACATACAAAGAGAGATGCACATATTCGCTTTTAACGCTGACGGTAGAGCGGCAAGGTGCCCTGGGGTGCTTATCGCAAGCTTGCTTGCGATGGGCAGTCTGCAGCACGCAGCGGAAGCGGTTCGCGCACCTCAAAGTAAAGCATTGCGTCCATCCCAGGCGCACCTGTCACAGCATCACGTACATAGCTGCAGTGCAACAAGGAAGCATCGGTATTGCAATGAGAAAGATACGAGTGGGGTTTCTTTCGGTGCATTGTGGAAAGAACTCAAGGATTGGACCAAGTGCATCTCTGCAAGAGGACAGCTGCCATGAGCGCCAGACCATGGCTGGCAGGTTGGCTGGTGCGTGGTGCATATGCTGTGGTATATATGGCATGCTGTGCTGTGCTGTGCTGCGCTATACTGTGATATTATGAGCTCACTAGTCTGTCATGCTTTGCCATGCCATTTACGCTGGGCTGCACTACGCTTGACAACCAGGCAAAGCCCCCCTCAAAACATGCATGCTGGTGGGCCTCTCACTTGACATGGGCTCTCATGCGCGGCTGATCTTGAAGGTGCTGCAAGATGCTCCGCTTGTACTGCAGGAAACTAACAGCACCTGCTTGCAGGGAACGAAGCAAAAACACTGGTTGAATGTGTCGGCGGTTTATCTCATATTCGGGGGGTTACGGCCACTGTACAGCTACAGGAGTCGAACAGCACAGCAACACGAATAGGCAGCGCATGGCATGGCAGAGAACGGCGGAGCACATCACATCACAGCACACCACAGCACAGCACAGCACAGCACAGCACAGCACAGCACAGCACAGCACAGCACAGCACAGCACAGCACAGCAGCAGAACACAGAAAGCAATGCCACGTTCCATAACAAGTGCCTGCTTATTGATGATGGCAGCACCTGAGGCGGGGTACACGGTGCAATTGTCGCTGCTGCCTTGCACTGTGAAGAGATGTGGGCGCTGCTCGAGGAACCCGGCAAGCGCCGCAAGTAGCGCCTGCCGGCGCTGCCCCGCTGCTGCTACAAATGGCGGCAGGGAGCCACCAATGGCAGTGAGAAGGCGGGTAGTGCTGAGCCCGCTGTGCTGCGAGGTTGTCGGATGCAAGAGCTGCTGCACACGAGCCCACTCCAGGTTCCAAGCCGGGTCCTGACAAGGGTGGGGGCAGGCGGGCAAGTTTTGGCACGCGGGCAAGCGTGCAGGCCGAATCTGACACCAGCAGAATGGTATACCGGTAACGAAAAGTAGGCAGGCAAGCAAGGAGGGCGACGGAAGAACGCAGGAGAGCAGGCGCGTGGGCGGGCAGCAGGCAGGCGGCCAGGGAGGCACCAGTCAGCTTTGAACAGGAAACGCTGCGCCTTACCCGGAAGCTGGTGTCTGGCCCTTCCTTGCCGTGCCCGGCAGAGGCAGCAATTTGAGGTGAGAAAGGCTGGAAGCTGGTTGGACGCAGGCCCTTACTGTGGCTGCTGCTCCTGCTCCTGCCTCTCCTCTCCCTACATCCTTTGCCCCTGCTTCTGCTGCTGCTGAGGCTGCTGGCCCGCCTCTTCTGGCCGCTCTCCCTGCTCCTGCCTCTACTGCTGCTCCTGCCCCTGTGCCTGCCTTGCCCCTTCAGGCCTGTTCCGCTGCGAGCATTACTCCCATTGATGCTATGACCACTGCTTTTGTTGCCGGTGCGCCTCCTTCCAACGCTTTACTCCTACCCCTGCTGCAGCTGAGGCTGCTGCTGCTGCCTGCACGGCGTCTGATCCGCCTCCCTGCTCGCCGATCTCTGCCTCTAATGCCGCTCCGGCTGAGGCTGCGGCGGCGGCTGCTGTGCCTACCGCCCCTTCCTTTGCGGCTGGTGCTCCTGCCTCGGCTTGGGCCGCTGCTGTTGCTCCTGCCCCTGCGCCGGTTCCTGCTGCGACTGCTGCTGCTGGTTGTGCTGATGCTGTGGCGTATGCGCTCCTAGCTTCTGTTCCTGGTCCTGTGGCCATCCTGTCCCTGTCGCCTGCCCAAAGGCGCTCCACCACAACCCCGGAGCTGTGTCTGTTCGGCTGACATTCTCTCAACCACGGGCAGGGCTTCAGCGGCAGCTGCCTCCCGGGCCTGACCCCGAGAGCTCTTGCTGCTGCCACCAGCTGCCTCACCCTCATTCCAGCCATCCTCCCTCTTCTGCTGCTTCTTCTGCTCTTGCACACCCTGATGAACCTCCACTAATTCCTGCTCCACCTCATGCCACCCTGTCCAGCAATTGTTGCCAGCCTCACCAGCCTCAGCAGGGCTTGTCTGAGAGCTGCCCTGGATATGGTGCTGGGCAGCAGGCTGACCTGGCGGCAGCAGCTCAGCTGGCGTTACTTGAGCTGGCAGCAGCTGATGTTGCCGCTGCTGTGCAGCCGGCTGCGACATTGGTCGAGCTGCCGGTGGCTGAGTTGGCGGGTGTGGCTGCTGAGCTGCAGGTGACTGTCGAGCTGGCAGCTGTAGCCGAGCTGGCTGCGACACCGGTTGAGCTGGCAGAGGCAGCTGAGCTGGCAATGGCTGAGCTGGCAGCACTGGCAGCTGCTGAGCTGGCAGCACTGGCCGCTGAGCTGGCAGCAGCAGCTGGCTTGGCGTGAGCTGACCTGGCGGCGGTCGCTGCCTTGCAGGCAGCAGCTGGCCTGGTCGCAGCTGCTGTGCTGACGGCTGCCGCGCTGGGGCTGGCGCTGGCGGCACCTGCCAGAAGCCCCCCGCATACAACTCCTGCTCCTCCTCCTTAATCTTTTCTTTTTGAAGGACTTTGTTCTCTTTGTCTGATGGGGCATCCTCCTGGTTGTCTTCCCCCTCCAGAACCTCCTTCTCCGCCTTTCGTCCTCTTCTCCCTCCCCTTCTTTTGAAGATTCAAAAAGAGAGCTGAAGGCCCGCTGGGTTTGCCGCCTGGGCACCGCCTCATCTCCCGACTGATGTGGCAGCTGCACAACCGTAGGCAGCGGGTGCAGCTGGGCCTCTCGAGGTTGGGGCAGCTGCACAGCACTAGGCTCTGGCTGCTCATACAGTACTGGCTGCTACACCGGCTGCTCTTGGAGTGGCTGCTGCACCGGCTGCTGCTGCTCCTGCATCAGCTGCCGCTGCTGTTGGTGCTGTGGCGGTTGTGGCAAATGGTGGCCCCATGGTTGACTGCAGGTGCTGCAGCTGCTCCTGTGATGGCTGCTGCTGCAATGGCTGCTGTTTCTGTGCTGCTGGTTGCTGAAGTGTTGGCATGCGGACTGAGTGCAGGTGGTGCTGGTGCTGCTGTGGTGCAAGGGATGGCGGTGGCACTTGGGGGGGCTGCCTGTGCTGCTGGAGCTGCTGTGGCGGGTTTGATGGCGGTGCCACCTGAAAGGGTAACATGTGCTGCTGCAGCGGCGGCAGCGGGGGCGGCGGTGGCGGCTGCTGTGGTGGTGGTGCCCGGGTCGCCTGCAGGCGGCGCTGCACGAGGTGCAGCCTGGGGTCGCGAGGAGGCTGAAAGGGCATCAAAGTTGGTAGTTGCTGCACCTGGCTGTTGGCTGCTGTGCCAGTGGCAGCGGCTGTTTTGCCTGCTGGAGCTGGCGGCTGTGCTTCAGTAGTCACCGGAAAAGAGTGAAGCTGCAGGTGCTGCATCTGGCTTTTGGTCGCTGCACCTTCCAATACATGCGACGTTGTTGCTGCAGCTGTTGCTAAGGAGTGTGGCAGCAGGGACTGTGCCTGGCTGGCATCACAGCCACTTGGCACTGATGGCGGCAGCGCCTCCACAGCTTCTGCTGTTGCTCCGCGCATGGGCAGGTACTGCGTCTGGGTACTGCCACTGGTACCGAGCCGTGTTGTAGTGGGCGGCTGTGCTACTGGGCCTGCCGCCAAGGGCCCCTGGGTGGGGGCTTCCTGCAGCAGGGCTTGCATCTCAGGAGTCACCACGCGAGCCGCTTCTGCAGCAGCAGCAGCCGCCATCACATCCTCCGCAGATGGGAGCCGCCTCCTCTTGCCCCGCTGCAGCTTGAGCTGCTGCTCAGACACGCAGTGCTGATCTTGGTGCTGCTCCTGCTGTGTGGTGTACTGTGCCGAGGTAGGCAAGAGCCCTTGAGGTGTCGCTGAGCTCGGCAGCCAGGCGGGCCACCCCGCTGGGCGGCAGCGAGCCACTGCAGCAGCGGTATCACAGCTTTGTGTCCTGTGGTTAACCTATAGGGCCCGCACTGTCAACCATCCGCTTGTGCATCATATATTATGGGAGCATAACCACGCAGCTGGACCAGCAGCGCCATAACACATGCCCAGCCAACCAACCCAGCCAGCCCAACCAACCCAGCCAGCCAACCAAAGAGCCCAGTGGTGGAGCACTAGCTTAATTGTGCAGCCTGGGTGCCCACACCTCCACAAGCCTCCGTTGCCAGCGCAGCATGGCCACCTGCACAGAGCGGGGTGTCACCAGCTTACATGTGGGCAGTCACTTCAGCTGGCAGCTTGTTGCCCAAATAAGCCCAGCAGCACCGCTCCGCAGCAGGGTTCAGAGCTACCGAGAGACAACACCTTGTGTCCTACTATCAATCTGACCAGGATGTTGTGGTATACAAACAGATCCGGCTGCAGTACAACTTTTGCAGTACAATGCTTGCAGGGCAAATACTGACAGTGATAAAACAGGACTCCCGCGCACCTCTCCGACAGTCCACGGCACCGCTCCCGCCGCCATCTGCAGCTGCTTCAACTCCCGCAGCTCCTCTTCCCTTGGGCCGCCCTCCAGGCTGTTTGGGTCGGTGCCAGAGGCGTGTTGGGGCGGGCAGGACAGCGCAGCGTCATGCTGCAAAAAGAAGCATAGCACATTAGGCGGATTGTATCGGTAGTGAAGAGGGTCTCAAGGGAGAGTGCTGTCAAGTATGTTGGCACCTAAAAAGTGCCGAGGCATGACTGCCATTGCATAACGAGGTGCACCGCCAGGGCCCGGAAAGAGTGGGCTAGGTGGGTGTGAATGGGGGGCTTGCCTTGAATGTCAGCATGCCTTCTGGGGTGAGCGCATCAATCTCTCGCAATACATACGTCCCCTGCCTGCGCACGGCACAGCGCGGCATTGCAACGTAGGAAAGAGTGCCCAGCGGTGAGAAAGCTAGCGCACCCGTACCAGCGACCTTGCATATGCTGGGATCAACCTGGAATACCTGAACCATTCCAAAGTTGTGTGTGACACGCACATCATCAAGCACCCCAGCGGTACTGCCTACACCAAACGGAATATAGGCGCTCGCCCTCTTCAAGCGCACCACCAGTCCTTGTAGCAGGCTTGGGGTGCCAGGGGCGCTGCCTGCGTGGCAAGGTGGACAGGGTTGCTGGGTGCACGGTTTTTGCAGGCACGCCAGGCATGCCAGAGAGGGTTAGGTTGGTGATCGACAGCAAGCCACGGGCGGCTTTCAGGCCCTGAGAGGCAAAGAGCAGGGACAGGTTTGCTTTGAGAGAGAGAGAGCTGCTTTGCCGCATACCAAGGTTTAGAAGCTCCAGCTGCACCGCCGCCACCAGTTGACCCCTGGTCAGCATTACACGCCGCGCATTGCGTACATCCAGCAGCGCAATAGCGTCAGCAGCCACATCGAATGATTGCTGTGAGAGGCGACCACGCGGCGGGTGGGCTATCGCTCCGGCGTCAGGAAAGGCGGGAAAAGCGGCGGGTGAAGCGACTGACCAGAAGGGGCCGCCTGAGCTGCTGCTGGCGCCATTGGGTTGCCCCTGAAGGGTTGAGCGCTGCATGGCTTGGGCCGTTGTCCTTAGCAGGCCTGCGAGTCCGCCCAAAGGGAGCGCCCAGCCCAGTGGGGGCCGATGCCTTGCTGGCAAGCCAAACGGCAGGCCAAGCCTCTGAGGGGACGCCAGCTGCATCAAAGGCTCTACGGGGCAATTAGAGGGCCGGACTAGCTGGTGGAAAGAACCGCACCGTGGCTCTTTTGCTTGGCGCCCAACCCATCTAAAGTCGGTGAGACCCTGGATTTGTTTATTCGTTTACTGCCCAAACAATCTGCTGATGCAGCTAAAGCCCGCAAAAGCACGTGAGGGCGCATGGCTGGCAGTTCCCGCCGCCACTGCTGCCAGCGCTAAAATGTCTGCCGCTGCCTTGCCTTCCTGAGTGCGGCCAAGCAATAAGACGTCCAGTGTGATGAGTGATCACTGACCTTACGGAGCCTGGCACGGCCGTCGCATTTCGCTTAAGGGAAGCTAAAGCATTGGCTGGCTGCTGGCCGGGGCCAAGACAATGGCACAAGCGCAAAGCAGGTTAACAAGAGGAGCCACGAAAGCCTTCAATCAAAACAGAAAGCTTTCTGTGGAGATCGATACAAAGTCAGATAGTAGCTGTTATGGGATCGTCTTCAGCATGGCTATGAAATGCAACGAAGGTGGAGGCAGGAAGAGTCTGGGGCGCAACGGCAAAGCTTAATGAAATCCCCAGCAGTGGCAGGCCAGAGTGATCAATCATAAACCAGTGCTTCATCGGGCCTGCTATGGAGGGCAACTGCTACCTATCAATGACTACACTGCTCCAAAACGCAGCAGATGCCCCAAGCCGGCCACTGCGACGGCAGAGAACATTACGCTGCCGCAAGCACCACGCTTGCTGCTGGGTTCCAGCCTGGACCGCACGCTGCTGCGCCTTGCATGCCGGCTTGTGCTGCGGCCAATGCGCCCTCTGACAGTCAACACTGCACACGGAGGGCAGGCGGCAATGCAAAGCATGGGTTTGAGCAGTGTTGTCAAGATGTTGTGTGAGGAGCAGAAGTATAGCGACCAGACTAGTCTCAAGCAAGGCAGGTTTCTGCATACTGAAGTGATGCCAACGACTCTGCAGACTATTGCAGCAGCAACCAATTGACCTGCCACCAATGACCTGCAGTACTGTGCCTGGCGGCAGGCAGAGCAGCGCCTGACATGTTGGGGTTTTGTCGCAGCCGTCGCATGTGAATGCGCAGTTGGGGTGTTGCAGTACCTCTTCCCGTTGGCTATCCATCACTTGAACACACTGATTGTGGGTGGCTTCATCAAGCGGCAGCCACTTGTCGCCCTGCTGGGCTGACCGCTCCAGCCACGGCTGGATGCTCTGTGCCCAGGACATACCCTCCTCGACAGAAGAGGTCCACATTCGCGGCAGCAATCGCTTGCACCGCTTGAATGCTGACCTGGCAGGCTGCATCCAGGCAAGCACTTGGCTGGGGGTATGCGGCGGGGTCCCGCCGCCCCCAACAATGGGAGGCGCACAGAGCACCAGCTGGAAGACACACAGCGCAAAGTTATAGTCGCAGCCATGCTGCTGTGCGTATTCCAGCAGATCCGTCAAAAAGTCCCAGGCACGCCTGATATCTGCGAGCTCTGTAGCAGCATTAACGGCATGGAAGCGCATGGTGCAGCTTAAAGACACAGGCTGGTTGGGTGCGACGCCCTCCACCACCTTTCCTGCCTCCCTGCAGCGCCCGGGAAGGCGGCTTGTTGTCAGAAATGTGTAAGTGGGTGCTGGATGCTGAGGGTGGCCCCGGTGAGGAGGGGAAGGCGGAGCGGCTGAGAGGCACAGTATGTGCAAACAAGAAGTGGGGGTGGCAGACTATCAACAGTATAACTCCACACAAATGACAGCCACAGGCCAGTACACTGGCTCTACGAAATACCTTGCACTTGATGCCCTAGGCGGCTTGTGTACATTGGTCAGAGGAAATGGCCAGGCAGCGGCCGCTCACGCTTAATTACCTCTTGGGTGGAGGCAGCGTGCCCAGCAGACGCTTTGTTTCTGCCACAAATCTTCGGCTTCCACAAACGCGGCCACTTCCGGGGAGCGCTGCTCAGCTGACACGGCACGCGCTGCTCGCAACATCTCCTCGTAAACAGACATGCTGCCGTTGTGGGGGCTAGGACTGCTGCTGCTGGCACCCTGGTTGGGCTTGGGGATCATGCTGGGGTTGATGATTGTCTCCAGATCTGCAGTTCGAATGAAAGATTACAGCAGGTTTAAAGGGCCCAACCTATGGAGCCATATGTACATGGTCAACAGCGAACAGGCCAACAGAACAAGCTGGGTGCATAGACTTGACATTAGAGCGGCGGGAGCAGTTCACAGTCCAGAGCAGCAGTTTAAGAGCTGTCGTAAGGCAGCAGCACCCGACCCCCAGCAGCGAACTAAACTGGTGTTTGGGACAGTCATACAGCACAGACTGGTAGCACCCGTGACAGAAATGCCGCCCGGGCGGCGGCGCGATGGCACTGACCAGTCAGCTGCTCGTAGCCAGGCGGCGCCGCGACCGCTTGCCACCTCTGGGCGTCGCAACAGGATAGCGCAGCCTATCCGTCGGCTGGGCGGACCGGGTTGGAGTTGCCTGGGGCGGGTCCCTCGGACAGCGCTCCCAGAGGTGAGCTCAGGGCTGTTTGAGCCGACCTCGCTTGCGTAAGTCCGCACAAAGCGATATGACAGACCTTGTTTGTGAGGAAACGCGCGGTGTGTAGATGCATGGGCACCTGCGCTAGGCCCGCTGGGCCCACGCCGCCAATCCAGCCGCTGCATGTGTAGCTTGCGCAATATTTCTTAAAGACAAGCCAAACAGGTCCGAGGAGGGGTCAAACTGAGTAAAGAGCCAGGACATAACGTGCCACTAGCAGGCACTGTGTGCTAATGAGCGGGGTTGCGGATGGTGAGGTGCAGTCATGCCGAGCTGCTTTACGACACATCCTGGAGAAATTCGAGCAGGACGGTGTGCAAGGACCGTCTTCAGCTGCGGAATGGAACACAGTGCAATGAAAACCAGAAGAGGCCTGGACACAGTGACAAAGCACATGAGCACATCAACACTGGCAGGCCAGAGTGAGTGGAGAAGGTATGGTCCTGGGAATGTCAGCCACTATCTGTCATGTTCAAAATGCCCCAGAGCGCAGCAGATGCCCCAAGCCTGCCACCGCCACGGCACAGAGCGCTGCTGCAAGCAGTACATTTGCTGCTGGGTGCCAGGCTGTATTGCTCGCTGGCTCCAATTGCTGGTGCGCTTTACAGGTCGACCTGTGCTGCATCCAATGCGCCTTCTGACAGTCAACACTGCGCAAGACAGGGAGGCAGGATGCAGGGCATGGTCAGCCGACCTTGACAACAGCAAAACTGACATCTATATGGTACCTGAACAACTGTGGTTGTGTGTGCCCCGACTGATGGCGATTGTGCTTATGCACACGTGCACTCTTGCATCTGCAGCCACCACCTCACCTGCAGTTCTGTGCCTTGTGGCAGGCGCCGCAGCGCCGCACATGCAGCGAGAGTTCGCCGCAGCCATCGCAGTTGAATGCGCGGTTGGGGTTTTGCAGTCTGTCTTCCCGCCTGCTTGCCACCGCCTGTGCACAGTGCATGTCGGTGGCTGCATCAAGCGCCACAGCCACCAGTCTCCTTGTTGGGCCAAGCGCTGCAGCCAGGGCTGGATGGTTTCTGCCAAGGGCATCATCTTCTCGACAGGGGAGGTCCACATCCGCGGCAGCGACCGCTTGCACCTCTTGAACGCCGACCTGGCAGGCTGCATCCAGGCAAGCACCTGGCTGGGGGTATGCGGCGGAATCTCGCCCTGTCGAACCATGGAGGGTGCGTGAACCACCATTTGGAAGACATACATCGCAAATGCGAAGTCGCAGCCGTGCTGCTGTGCGTGTTCCAGCAGATCTGTTAGGAGAAGGCACGTCCGAATTTCTTGAGCTCCGAAGCAGCAGATGCGGCAAAGAAGCGCATGGAGCATTTGAGGGCTGGAGGCTGGTTGGCTGACACACGTTCCATAATCACTCCTGCCTCCCTGCAATATCAAGAACAAGGCACGTCCGATAAAATACAAACGTACTGGCATGTACCGCATTTGGGCGATAGTCTAATAACTAGCCACAACACGGGAGGGTAAGCACGTGTATCGATCTGTTTACTCGACTTAAATGAGGGACAGGCAGCAGGGGGTTGTGAGCCTGGCCAGGCAATAACAGCCAGATCCGGCAAAAGCCATGGCAAGCTGCAGTGACCAGGTATAGAAGGAAAGCAGGCAATAGACAGTGAGGGGGCTGCTGAGGGTCGGGGGTGAAAGGGGCAACGAATAATAACATCAACAGGTCGGCCGGCTTGCACGCCTTGCCCATAGCATCCCGTAAAAACTTGTGGAGGCAACTTGCTTGCCAGTCTGTTATGGATGCTTGAGGTGCAGAAATCACGGCAAAAAACTACCATAAACTTGCGTGAACAAATTCGCAACGCTCTGCAGCCATGCCCCACCTGAACACATTTGCCGCCTTGGTAGATGGGCTTCGTAGCTGTGCATGCTGTGATGAACTGATGGCATGGGTGGCAAACAGCGCCAGCAGCTGCTCGTAGGTCAGCAGCACACGTGGGAGATTTCGCTGCAGATCAGCTAGCTCTCGCTGCACCTGCTGCGCCACAGCTGGCTCCTGCATCCGATGTAGCAGCACCAAATACACTGCCAGAGTCTCGTCATCGGCCCAGTAGATGTTGAGTGTGTCCATGATGCAGGCAGCCAGCCGCAGCAGCACTGCGATGCTGCAGTCCGCCCTCAAAAGAAAGGCAAGCATCTCCTTGAGGCGGCTGGGGGTGATGGAATCAGCCCGCAAAAAGTCGGGTGGTGCTCCCTGCTGCAAGCACTGCGTGGCATGGGGCATCAGCCCCTCCAGCATCGATGCAACTAGGTCCTTACGACTGCTCCCGCTCCCGCTGGGAGTCCTGGCACTGGCACCGCTGGCGGCGGCAATGCGGCTGCTGCTGCTGTTGCTGACGCTGTGTTGAAGATCTATCGGCCCACCCAGAGACAGCAAGTCGGCTCGGGCCTTGTGCAGCGCCGCCAGCAGCACCTGCCGCTCACGCTTGGCTGCTTTCTTGGGTGGGGGCAGCGTGGCCAGCAGACGCTGTGTTTCTGCCGCACAATCCACCATCTCCACAAAAGCGGCCACTTCTGGGATGCGCTGCTTAGCTGGCACAGCACGCGCTGCTTTCAAGATATCCTCAAACACAGACATGCCCCCTTTATGCGCTGCGGATACTGGTGTTTGTGCTGGTGCTGGAGCTGGTGTTCCAATGCTGGGGTTGCTGCAACAGCTGCTGACTATTCGCTGCTGGACTTGTTGCTACTGCTAGTGCTGGTGGTGGTAGCGGCGGTGCTGCTGCTGCCGTTGGATGGAGCTCAGCTAAGCTCGGGTCCTGTTCCAGTGATGACTGCACTGCAAGGGGATGGAGAAGCAGCTGTTGTCTGTTGCCTCGGAAACCCAAACGCACGGCCCAAAAGCATGGCCTGTTTACGCGTGATGCCCTCAAATGCAGTTGTTATAAGAAGGCGGCAGCACATTGTATAAGTTAGATTGGAAAGACGGACCTCCACCAGCAACCCCGTCAGCACGACAGGCAGAATGCTGACTTGTGGGGCTGCGGGCGGCACAGCCACAGCCACCGACACCGACGCCACCGCCAATCCAGATACAAGGCGGGTGCGCTCGGCCCTACGGCGCTATGCGATACAAGCATGGCGCCCAATGCGTTTCCGCGGCCTTCCGTTGGAGGTTCGCATGGGGTTTGGCGAGTGGGACACATGTTGCTAGCGGAGCACTCACCTAGGTCGGTGTCAGCCGGATCCACGCACGCGGATTGATATAAAGGTGATCAAAACCAACCTTGAAAGCGACAAGAAGACGCGAGGGAACTGCATGGGCACCCATGCTGTGGGCGCTGAGCGCCTGCCTGCCGCCGCAGCGGCCGCTGCTCGTCGGCATCAACCTACACGGCTATGCTGGCTATTGACAGCGTGTGCAAAGGGCACAGGCGAAAGCGGTTGGTAGGACTACAATTCTTCTCGTGCCAGTCAAACAACACCACTGCCTATGCAGACCGTAGGCATCTGGTCCACATCGGCTGTGTGCTGATGAGCGCATTGGCCGCAGGATGTGCGGTGCACAGGCGTGCAGACCAGCATAAGTTAAGCCACTTCCATTTACAAGCAACAGGGGGGTTCCTTATGTCAAAGTCCCTAGAAGAACACAAACTGTCAAGGAGCTGTATCGTGCAGGCAACGTAATGCAACACACTCCGGTTGTGGTATGTGAGCTGGCACCTCTGGTGGGCAGGTATGGTAGCACAGCAACTGAAGCAACTGACACACCAGCTGCGGCAAAAGCTCACCGACTAGGCAAGCAGTACTGCACAACGACAGCGGCAACGTATCGCCAAAGTTCTATCAAAAGCACAGCAACATCTCATCAATAGCGAAGGGCCTTAGTAAAGGCAGTAGGTGGTGAGAGTTACACACGTTGCTGGCTGCCCCTGCCTGCCTCTGAGGATCTCTGTTGCGCTCTGCATGCCGGCTTGTGCACCCGCCAGTGCGCCGTCTGGCATTCGACGCTGCGGGCAGCAAACACAAGCAGCGCAAGAGTCATGTCATCCTGCACGACCGCGTCGTATTCCAACTCAGTTCAACATGTCACTGCAGCCGCAGCAAAAACCTTTGGCATTGCTCCATTCCACGCAGCTGGTATTGCGGAAAATATACCATGTGCCAGATGGGACATCCAATCCCTATTCGCAGAGGTAGGCTGATGGCAGATATGGGAGGCCGCAAAGGTGCGGGCACAAGTGCGAGCAAGGTTGCTAACAACCCACCTGCCATACTGCGCATGGCGGCAGCCAGAGCACTTGCGCACGTGCAGCGCGACTTTGCCGCATCCGTGGCACATGCTGTTGTCTCGGCAGTCCTGACCATACACTCTCACCAAGTTGCACACTGTGCATGGGTGGCTGCATCGATTCGCCGCCAAGTGTCACCCGTCTGCACCAAGTGCTCTAGCCAGGGCTGCAGCTGAAGCGGGACGGGCAGATTTGACTCGATAGAACGCGTCCACATGCGCGGCAGCACCCGCTTGCACCGCTGGTACGCTGACTTCGCAGACTGCAACCAGGCAAGCACCTGGCTCGGTGGGTGAGGGGGCGCGAACCCGTTCAGGCCTGACGAGTGTACCACCAGCTGAACAATGCACAGGGCAATGGAAAAATCGCAGCCGTGCTGCTGTGTGTAGTCCAGCAGATCTGTAAGGATGCCCCACGCACGCCCCATTTCCCTGCGCTCGGAGGCAGCAGAAGCAGCGTAGAAGCGCAGGATGCACCTCGTGGGTGCTGGCTGTACCGCCGCTACTCTTTCCAAAATCCGGCCTGCCTCCCTGCATCAATGATGGGGCAGGGCAAGGTTGTAAGACCACATGAAGAAGCCAAACGAAGATAGCAAGTTGGGGTTAGCTTCCTACTTGATCCTTGATCTAACGACTCTTCCCGTTCACTATGACAACGGAGCTGTGACTGCTGGAGCCGTGGTATGAAAGAGGGCAAAAGATGATGGCCCGGCATGCAACAGTCACACGACCACTGTATGGAGCGAGCAAGTTGCTTGAATAGTAATATCAAGAGGAAGCCAGGTGCGGCCTCACCTGACCACGCTCTGTGGCTCCAAATTCGGACTGCGCAACCGCGCACGCTGAGCAGCGCTGATGACATGGGTGGCAAACAGCGCCAGCAGCTGCTCATAGGTCAGCAGCACACGTAGGATATCTTGCTGCAGGTCAGCTAACTCTGGCTGCAGCTGCTGCCGCACTGCAGGCTCATGCATGCGCTCCACCAACTGCGAATACGCTGTCAGGCAGACAGTATCTGCCACCAGGAAATCTAGGATACCGTTATTTAAACAGGCCGCCAGCCGCAGCAGCACTGCTATGCGGCAGTTTGACTCCCCAATATATGCACATACAGGGCTTTGAAACAGCTGGGTGTCATGGCTACGGGGCGGCCAAAAAAGCCTAAGGCGATAGCTGCGAAGCCCTCCATGAGAATACCAACGCCACTAAAAGCTGCTGTCATCACCATCGCATCGCCGCTGTTGTTGGTACTGTGGGTGCTGCCAGTGCTCGTGCTGGCAATTCCAATGCTCGGGCGGGCGGCGCCGTCGCTGGCGCCGCTACCACTCCCTACCTCATTGGTGCTCTTAAGGTTTGCTGGCCCTCCCACAGACAGTAGGTCGCCTCGGGCCTTTGTGCACCGCCGCCAGCAGCACTTGCCGCTCCTTCGTGTCGCATTCCTGGGGGGGCGGCAGCGTGCGCAGCAGGCGCACCGTCTCCCCCAGACAGTCAGCAACCTCCATGAATGCGGCCAATTCGGCGGGCCGCTGCTCAGCCGGGACAGCACGCGCTGCCGCCAGCCGCTCTTGAAACACAGACATGCTGGCTCTATGCTGCCCACACCGCTTCTGCTGCTGCTGCTGCTGCTACCGGTGTTGACACTGCAATGGCTGCTGCTGCTGCTGCTGCGGCTGAGGCTAGGGCTGTTAGTGTTGGTGCTGATGTGGTTAAGTTTGGATCTCACGCTGGGTTTCCGTTTCAGTGGTGACTGCAATGTAACGGGGATGGAGCAGCAGCTATTCGTCTGTCGCGTCGGGAACCCAAATGCATGGGCCCAAAAACACGGGCATGGTATCATGTATCATTGCTATCATTTGCACTTGGTTGAAAACTGGTGGAGACGGCAGCACGTTGTATAAAGTGGCAATGATAGGCACAACCGCCCGCAGCAAGGCCGGGCAACACATGTGCCAGGCGCGGCGCACCATTGCTGCCGGCGCCAATGGGGCTAAATAACGGAGGCTTCCGCCTCATTTGATGCAGGCATGGCCCCCCAAAAAGCAAATCCGCCGCTGGTAGGGCGCTTGAGGGTTGTGCGTGGCAAGTGTTCAAATCGCGGGAGCACTCACATAGGACGGTGTGAACTGAGCCCATGCCTTGCAAGCTGCCGTGATTGAAGATACTAACTACTATAAGGATAGACGTCTGGTGCCGTGCTGTACCTACTGGACGCCCAACGTCAGTTTGTAAACTGCTTCCCGCCCATTGCCGGCACGCACCGTTCTCAGCAGCAAGCTCTCGAGCCTAATCCTCGAACCTGCTCGCTTCCGTTAAGCTCGTTTCCGTCCTGGGAGGTCACCTTGGGAGGGACCCAGCCGTACCGCTGGACGCACATCACAACTGCGACAGCTGCACACTGCTACTCTCCAAAAGTTCCCACAGCTATGCTGGCCAGCTTCAAATACCCTTTGCTAATGGCCGCCATACGAACAGGTTAACTATGCGTGTAGAGCAAGCTGTCCGGCGCAATGCAAGTGTGGCTCAGATGTCAGCAGGAATTCTACAGAATTTGGACTTCTAGTATATACAAAGACAAAACGCCGAAAGAGAGGGCTTCATAACTTGGAATCCCACACAAGGCTCCTTGCAGCAGCGAATGGCTACACTCTTGAGCTGCAAGATTTTTGTGCGCCATGATGCAGCCACATCAAAACTGCACCCTGTCGCTGCACCCGGCACGCGAAACAGTGCAGTGCACCACTCTGGTGTGAGCCAGTGTTGCAAGGACCGCTCCAATATGAAGCATAAAGGGCTGCATCTGCCCTTATCACTCCACATGGTAGCCCTCAGTGACCAACGTGGTCTTGCTGCCATACTTGACGGGCTGCCCGCTGCGTGCATCCACCACGCTCTCCACCCGCACATCACAAATGGTGCGTGCAGCAGAAAACTCCACCTGAGGCAGTGGAACAAAGGAGGGGTAGAGCTTTCAATAAGGGAAGGCAAGGAGAACAAGAAGAAGCGAGTGGACTGCATCATCGCTGGCAAAGAGGGTCTTCATCACATTGAGACCGCGGCACAGCACCATTAATACGGCACATACGGCGCGGCAGTCCCGCAGCACCCACCCACTCACCTCGATGGGGAAGAAAGCATCTGCCTGCGCCGCCGGCACCACAAACTCGGCGCTGCCTGTGCGGTTGGTGTTATCAATGAGCTCGATGCTCCACACCAGGCAGCTCTTGCGCATGTCGTACCGCCAGTCGCCATCAATCTGCAGTACAGGCAGTACAGGGCGGTATGCAGGTGAGCACATTACATGCACGATCAGCGTCTCGGAGAGGGATTATGTGCAGGCGGCACCAGGACTAGATTTGCAAATTGCAGCCGATCCTTGTTCATTGTCGCTTCCAGCCACCCACAACCAGCTACCCCCATGAGCTACCAGTCCCATCCCATGTGTACATCCCCAACTGACCTTGTTGCCATGCAGCCACCCC
>JAAMXP010000773.1:36059-62271 GCA_019693395.1 Ettlia oleoabundans
CCCCTCCCCCCCACACACACACGCGCGGGCTGCTTCATCCTCAACCCTCCTCCCCCGCTTCTCACCTGGTTGACCTGCGGCGTCTGTGCCTGAGCGGGCAGTGGGATGTAGATGTGCACATTCTGCAGGTCAAACGACGCGCTGCTCTCGTACTCTATGTTCACATATGACTCGCCTGCAAGTTAGGAGGCGTGAGGTACGAAGCACAACGGGATGTCCTTTGAGGGCAGTAGGCAAGGATAAGTAGACTAGTGTTTCTTTTGTCAGCAGCTTGAAGACGAGGAATACTGTACTGAGAAGAAGCGTTGCAGCATGACTTGTTAGCTGGTGTCGACTGTTAGCTGGTGTCGTCTAGCAAGCAACCATGAGCTGAAACAGAGTTGAAGCATTGGCACTCTGGCGACAGCACCAATGGCAGCCCAATCGTCGCAGCAGCGGGAATCAAAGCACCCCATGCCAGCCCACCTCCCGAGATGGATGGCCAGCAGTTGATTGAGAGCGGTACCACCGACTCGTCCCGCGTCTGCAGCCGCCACTTGAGCACACCCAGAGGGGCCCCAGCGGGGAAAGGGCGGCTGGGGTCCTTCAGCCCAAGCACGCTGTCGTTGCTGCGGTTGGGAGGAAAGAAGAAGGGTGGGGGGTTCGTGCAGATTGGAAAGCATGTGCAACATGCTCTAGGCAGCCGATGCATGTGGCAACTGGCACCAAACACCCCTCCAATTTGAGTGGTCACATAATTGTCATACCCAGCCACAACCGGGAAGCACCGCCCACATGGGTGCTGCAAAGTTTGAACAACCGACGATGCGGCACCGCTCACTTGTACCCCGCCTTGTCTATGTTTGGGTGCGTCTTGAACTGGTAGCCCGCATTGGCGCCTGCCGCCAGCTGCACCCGTACGCAAGCATCCGCCTCGTTCTGAATCTGCAGTACGGAGCGGTACAGGTAGCTTGTTGTTCAAGCTGTACAGGGAGCATGTGGGTTGGCCAGTCTGTAACATGTGTGTAGAAATGACATGATGTAGGAGCATGTGGTATAGTAAGCATTTGTATGAGGTCGAGATGCAAAGCAGCTGCAGTTTGTAGGACAAATGAGGCGGTGCACTGTGTGCATAAATCAATGGCAGAGCACTGTGCAGCATGAAGCAGGGCTTGGACCGATTCAGAACCCCATGGGATAAGGGAGTGCTTGACCCAATATTACCGCTTGACGTAAGGGAAGCAACCACAGGAGCAACAACACTCGAGTGTGGCAGTCGTGTGGTCGGCAGAAGTTCTATGTTGCGCAGCAAATTGGGCGGCAAACCATATGAATCGGTGTTCATGTGATGTTCACCAGGAGAGAAACTGGGGGGCGCACCTGCAAGCTCATGGTGCCCTGCACCTCGCAGTTTTCGACGCCGCCATCCTTGTTCAACACAGCACCAATCTTCTCCTCGATGGCAATGTAAACGGGGTCGGAGGGGGGAGGGGGCCCGCTCAGGGCCACGCCTGCAGGCGGTAGGGGAAGGAGGGAATGGGGCACATGAAAGGCGGTGAGAAGAGGGGGACGGGGTTGGGTGTATGCTTTGAGGGGAAGTGGCATGATCAGGGCCCTGCCCGTGCACCAAACCCACTCTGTCGGCCCTACCCAAGAACAATGTAGCAGGTCACGCACATCACGTGCCACCCCATCTGCCCACTCAACGGCCTCACTTCACTCAAACCCACCAAAACAGCATCCCACCCGCACAGCATCAAACAGGCTGACCCACCCACCCACCTGCCGCTGCTGCCCCTGTGGGCACATCCTCAACTTGCTCCCCCTCCGCCTTGAGAGACTCCAAAAAGTCGCGGCCAGCCCCCTTGCCCGACTTGCCCAACTGCACATCATTGGTTTCAGGTGTAAGAATTTTTACGATAGGGATGAAGAGGCCAGATGATGAACACAGCAGCAGTTGTACAGAGCAGTATCTCGCAATCAGCGAGTGGCAGTTAACACTGGCGGCGGCACCACCAGGGTGGTAGGCAGGAGGTGAGTGGCTGCCAGCAGGGATGCTGGCACATGCAGCATAAGATCGCTTTCAAATTTATCCCAGCAGCGGCCGGGGCATGCAGCAGCACTTCCACGCCTAAGGCAGCAGTTGTATCATGACACCCGACAGGGCTGAATGCAGCCCTTTCAGACCTGAAGGCCGCTAGTACTGCTGCCACGACCGGAATGATGCAGCGCTGTGAGGCCTTAGGCAGCGCCCTTGGGCCTGAACTAAGCAACAATGCCGCCACACCCCGCAAGCCCCTCACCTGCATGCCCTTCTTGGGTCCCTTGGCCGCCTCCTTTGCTGCCCCAAACGCCGAGTTTGCAGCTTCTGAGCGGTATGAAGGCGCCGAATCCATATCCGATCTGCCGCCTCCCATGCCGCCCATACCGCCCATGCCGCCGCCCATGCTCATGCCAGAAGACGGTCCACCCGCCGCCATGGATGAAATAGCAGTCATGCGGCTGGGGCCGCCCTTTGCTGCCTCAATCCTGATCTTCTCAATTTCCTGCGCTTTCTTCTTCATCAGATCCTTGGTCTCCTGGATCTTGCTCTGCACAGCAGTCCAGAAGGAAAACCAGACATGGTAATTGGGGCATGAGTGACGGATAGCCGTGACAGTATGAAACAAATTTCAGGGTAGTCGTCCTTCTGTAGCATGGAATTACGACTGTTCCTGCCGCACCCAGCGATCACGTCCTTTGTGGACTGCCATGCACTCTGCATGCCAGGCGCCCCTCAAAGGCACTTACCCTGATTGCCGCTGCTGCTGGCGGTATTGCCTAATAAATGCATCCATCCCCACAATTGCAACATACAAGCACAGCAACCATCGCTTCACAGGCATTCATACGCCCACAACCCGCAGCACCTCCACCCAAGTAAGAAGTAAGAGCGGGAAGTAAGAACAAACAACAAAGCACCTTGCCCCACCTGTATGATCATCTTGTGCAGCTTCTCCTCGTGGCTTTCCATCTCAGTGTTCTGCCGCACCTGCACAAATGAAACATGTGCCAGCACCCAAGCGCCACAGCAGGTGAGCAAAATGTAGTTCATCCAGCGCAAATGTACCAACTTACAACAATCAAAGCGTAGCCACGTTGACAGCTGATGCAGCGGCGGCGGGAAGGGGAATAGATAAGGTGCCGGGAACTGCTGCCGCATTGTACCGCCACACATGCACACACAGCCACCCAGGGCCTGTCTGCATCCCCGACAATCAAGAGACTCTTGCACGTACATGAAATACTGCCACCCACAAGGAGGCCCAGCAGCTGCCGTTCAACCTTTGCTGCATGCTGGCCGTTCGCGTTGAGAGCAAAGCGTGCAGCACCCACCTGTGCCACCGTCACGTTCTCCTTGTGCCCCAGGCTGATCACCTCGTCAAATGCAAACAGAAGGTCAAAGGCAGCTGCCGCCACCTGCAGTTACGTAAACCCAAGCATATCCATACAGAATGCAGGGTTAGGAGGAAACACCTGGAATGGTAGGCGGCAGCAGCCACTTGCACGCATTAAGGCTGGCAGCCTGAACAAGGAAATGACCAGCGCCAAAAGCAGGTTCCCAACGGCCAACAAATCATACAGTTTTCCAGATCGTGTCGCTTTATAAAGTTTGCCCGCAGGCTGACGCAGATACAAAAGTTACGTGTGTTTCAACAAACAAAGACGAAACGGAAAGCAACATCCGATGAAGCGGCTGGCTGCTTTGGGTCAAAGCCGCACAATACTCACATCCTCCTCTTCCAAAGACTCCACATACTCCGGCACCACCTTGCCGCACAGTCGCAGCGTCTCCAGATCCTCCAGGATGTTGCTGCTCTTGTTGGTTACCAACACAAGGTACATCGACTGTGCAAACAGAAGCAGGGAGAGGGGAGGAGGGGTATGTCAGTAACGAGTGGGCGGCACGTTGGACACAGCACAAGGCAAGCGGACCTGATACCCATGCTGCTAGCTTTCTGGCTCGATGGCATTGTGCACTCAACATGCAAGCGCACGAATGAAGTATACCGGCTATACGAATATAAATATACAAAGAAAATGGGGGCTGGCAGAGGGTGTTCTTCGCAAGGTGTGAACAGCAAGTTTGATCGGCGGCACATCCCGCCCCTCACTTGCCACTGCTGCGGTCTCGCCCTGCACCTACCTCGATCGGCTGATACAGGTAGCGCACGTTCTCCGTCTCCACGTAGGTGTGCTGCTTGCCGGTTCCCACCAGCTTTGGGAACGCGGCCAGCAGGCCCTCGATGCGGATGCGGTTCATATCCACGAACTGGCGTGAGACCAGCGCTGCAGGCAGGCAAACACGGCAACTCGAGGGCGTTTGCGAGGAGAGAGAAGCCTGTCCTGCACCCCCGACAACAGCAGCCGGCAGCGCTTGCTGCCCCAGGCTTACCTTTGCCGGTCTTTGTGACCACTGCTGCCGCGAGAACCACCATTTTGGAGACCTCTGCTAACAGCAGCGGCTGGGCAGTTCGGCAACAGCCGCGATCGAAAGCCCGACGCCGGCTCTAGGAGTTGCAAGACAGACACGGATGCGATCCAATTCTTGCAAACCGGGGAAAGCGGTTCAGACGGAATGAGCAGTCCACAGCATGCCTGTCGTAGCGCTGCCTGCCCCGCCGCACCCAGCTGTACAGTCCCTCGCTTGGAAGATGCCGCTGTGGGGGGCGCCCATCCAGGAAGCAATGATCAGCTATATCATGGTGTTTTGAGCAACTGGGGTGCACATTGCATCACCAGATGCCTCGATTTCTGTTCTTATGCTGGGATTACGGCACATAACAATTTCACCTGCAGTCGCTGTTCGACCCAAAGACACACTCAAACTGCCGAGAGAGCTGCTGTGTGATGGCGAATTACAAGCAACTGGTAGTGAAGCATTGCATTAAAAGCAAACAGAGGGCAGATAAGCCAAGGATGTATTAACGCAGTGCGATCACTTCTCCTCAATCACTGCCACGACTGCTACCGCCGCCACCAGCACTTCGGCTGACGCTGCGGCGTCGCAGGCGTGCCGCGAAGGCGCCGTCGGTGCCGTGCACGTGCGGCAGCATTTGCAAAAAGCGCTCAGAGCTGAGGCATTGCTGCGGTACACCTGCGGAAGCTGGTACCGCCTCTAACTCATACCCTGGGTGCCTCTGCAGGAACGCCGCCACCTGCTGCTGGTTCTCCTCCCTCTCTATTGAACATGTGGAGTAGACCAGCAACCCTCCAGGTGCCACCAGCCCCGCTGCCGCATCCAAAAGCTCAGCCTGCAGCGCCGCCAGCTGGGCAACCTCGGCAGGCGTACGCCTCCACCGCAGGTCGGCGCGCTTGGCGAGCACGCCCGTGCCGGAGCATGGGGCGTCAAGCAGTACACGGTCGTACTGCCAGGGCTGCCGTTGGTTGCCACCAATACTGGTGCTGCTGTTGCTGCCGCTGTTGCTGTCCATGCTGCCGCTAATGCTGCTCGTTTCTGCCAAATTGGCAGTGCCATCACCGTTGCTGCTGGCCTCTTGGGCACTGCTGGTGGTCCCAGCCTGTGGGTCAGCCAGTCCTGCTGCACGCGCAGCCTCTGAGGTTGACACCGCGGCTACTGTATCTTGCTGCTGCTGCTGCTGTGGCGGCTCCCCCTCTGGCTGGAAACTCAGCGTGGCAAAGCGCCGAAGATCTGCAGCATAGGTACGCACAATGCCACCGTCACGTTGCCGCTCTGCAGCCCGCCGCACCGCCGCCAGCCGGGTGCGGCTGAGGTCCAGGGCTGTGATGACGCCACGGCCGCGCATGCGGGCGGCGGCAAACAGCGTCTTGCCGCCTGGTGCGGCGCAGGCGTCTAGAAGGGTTTCGCCTGGCTGGGGGTCGAGCGCTGCTACCACCAGGCCGGCTGCCTCATCCTTCAGTGCAATGGGTATAGTGGTGCACACTGGCAGGTTACAGCATGCACAGACTTGGCCTCATTTGCAACTGCAGTGCGAATGCAGTTCAAACTACAGCAGCACAGCACAAACGGTGGCAGGTTGGGCCCACTGAATGCCACATGCCATAGCGGGAGTCTACCGGCGTCCCGGTCTTCGTGCCACGCTCAAATAATCCCAGGCAGTCAGCCCAAGCTTTGCACATGCGGAGCTGAGAACTGTCTCTGAAACACCGCATGGGACTGGATGAGTGGGATACCAAACATGCCCAGCAGTGTGGTGACAGTACCAGGATTCCGCAATACCAGGATTGGCAAACACCCTGCCCAAGCATAAGGGACAAATCGTAAAAACAACACCTGCACTTGTGCATCGCCACGCTGCACCAGCCCCTCGGCCAGCAGCGCGTGCAATCCCCTGTCTACAGTCAAAAACTCGCTGGGCAGGTAGCGGGAGGGTGTTGCCTGCAGGTTGAGACACACAGGAGTCCGGTGAGGAGCGTGAACGCAAACAGGCGGAGGGAGATGAATTTGAGGGGAAAGGTAGGCAAGCGAGAGCTGAGGCGAGAAAAACAAAGTGCAGAGGTAAATTAGGAATCCAGCGAGTAACAGCTGCTGATACATGTATGCAAAAGGCGATCAGAAAATGTTCAACCATATTTGTTGGAAGCCAATCAGCCAGCCAGTCAAGCCAGCAAAGCAAGGCAAGCCAGTAGATCGGCCAAAACTACTAAAGCCAGCCAGTAGTGCGCACCACAACCCCTCGCTCTATCAGCCTGCTGCAGAAAGACTGGACGTCCATGCCGGGCGCCAGGCGAAGGGCATAGCGGGGGCGACTGCGAGGCAATGGGTGCGGGCATGGCAGGGCGAGGGGCATGGTCAGCAGGCAGGTGCGCATGACAGGGTTGCTTGGGATGCAACCAGCGACACAGTGAAGAGGCATAGTAAGGAACGGCACAGCGAAATGCCAGCACCCGCAAGCGACGACTTGGGGTTCTAGGGTGCTAACTCGTTTATCTAAAGCGAACACTGGTGAGCCAGCCACCTTGTAGGCATGGAATCATGCAGCAAGATGCCTCACAGTGAATGGTTGGCACGTTATCTACGGCATGTTATCCACGTAATAGCAGTTCAGCGAGAGCTAGAATGGACGGTGCAGCTCACATGTTGTTATGCTTCAGCAACGCAAGCGTGGCGGCGGGGCCGTACTGCTGCAGCCAGCCCTCCACCAGCCAGGTGGGATGAGAGGCTCCCACTGCTAGAGCCTCTGCTGCCTGCTGCGGGGACATGCCCTTGGTGGGCGGCGGCGGCAGTGGGAGTGTGCCGCTCTCTACGTTGCGCGCAGCATTCCTGCGCAGAGGAAATGAGTGGCCGGCGGGCATGGGAGTCACGGGAGTCACAAATGGCGGTTGCCAGGGGTTGTGCGGGTAACACTCGTATCAACTTGGTATCGGGCCGCAACCGGCGGTTGGCCTGGTTTCTGGAAAGTGCATGTTCAGGTGATCATGAATTGTGCAACTACGGCGTGACTCACCTTAGCACGCCGTTTGCAACATTGCCCGCGCCCTGGTGCATCACTGCTTTTAGCAAATCCACGTAGCTCCCCACCACACCGTAGCTGGCATCTGTGAACGGGTGTATTGATAGAACGACAATGAAAAGTCAATCAACACTTCAACACTATACAGAACGTGAAAAAGAAGTGCAGAACTGTCTGGCGAGCACAGTGTAGCGGCGTGGCGTGATTGTGTGCTTGACATGCACAGCAGAGCATAGCAGACCAGAGCAGACCAGAGCGTGCCTGACCTCAGAAGCAGCAGAGCAGAAGCAGCACAGCACAGCACAGCATGCAAAGCAGCAGCACATTCTCCAGCTCTGCGAGTTGGAACAGCCCAAGGCGCAGCACAGCACAGCGCAGCAGTTCAAAACAGAGCATGCGCAGCAGCCACATTGCTCACTCTTCAACTCTGCCAGTTCATACAGCCCAAGGCGCAATGCGTTCCGCAGCGGCGCATCCAAGTCATCAATGCTGCGCCCCCTCAGTAGCGCGCTCAGTGTGTAGTCCAAGCGGCGGCGCCAGCGGGTCACTCCGCTGACCAGCTCTGTGACGCCACGGGCATGCCTGCACACAAGGGGAGTGTGGAACTACTTAGCAGTCAGCACGCTTTGATTGCTGGTCTTGCCGGCTTGGTGAGGGTGCTGATGTGTGGCCCAACACTTCAAGCCCCACAGCACCACAAGCTGGCGTGCAGCGTGCAGGTGCAGGCGTGCTGGCGCAGTGCCGGTAGCACCCAACAAGGACGTGCAGGCAAGCCAGCTAGAAACGAGTCACACAAACGCATGTACATGCACAGGGGCACACGCGCCTGGGGTCCAGCCTTGCGCTCCACCCTGCGTTGCCACGTCGCCGCTCGCTGCTGCTAACCTCACTTCTGTTGCTGCGCCCACCAGTGTTGCTGCTGCTGCCCTCGCTGTCCTCCGCCTCATCAGCGTGCAGGTCGGCCCCTGGTGACCCGCCCACCAGCCCAGCAAATGCGCCCTCATGCTCAATGCGCAGCAGCTGCAGCAGCGCCACCGAGCGGGTGGTGGGCTTCATACCAGACAGGCGGTCCATCCACCTGCGGCAGGGCAACGAAATTTGCCGGCGGGCGGCATGGGCGGCACAAATGCCTAAGGTGCCAGCAGCGGTGCGGGTTCGTAGGAATTCTCACGGGTTGACAAGGGCTGTTGATACGCACACTATGACCTTACTACTATTACTCTACGCTGTCTGCCTGGTCCGCGATTTGTGGAAACAGCAAGGGTGAAGTTCAGGGCCACTGCTGCATACTAGCGGCAGGTTGGGAGACGGCAGCACAGCAGCAAACGAGAAGCCGATCCATGACTCACATCTGCGCCTCATCTGCATCTCTGTCAGCACCGTCTCTCTGCTCTGCCTGTCTGGCTTCCCTAAACTGTGCAGCGCAAGGTGCCACGGGGCGCGAAAAAGGCCGCCGAGGCAAAAGTTGCAGCGGCGGCGGCAGCAGGCGGGGGTGAGCTGTCCCTCGATTGCAAAATTGCCGAACGGCTGATGGGGGTGCTGCTGACTGTTTGGTTGGGCAACGCGGTCCTACGTGGCGGCCGGAACGACACGCAGCCACTGCGTCAAAATGCATGGCCGCAGCTTGTGGGCTGGCCAGCTTCTATGGACGGCCACCCGCTCAAAGCACAATGTCGGGAGCTCAGTCAGACCGCGCGGAATAGGCCGGGAGCCTAATGGTGCCCTCGCTCGATCAACTCAGCCCTGCTGGCACCCTCGCTCATTGGAAGGGGCGGCGGAAGTGCTCCTTCATTACTTGCATTCACACACCACTGACAATACACTGTGTATATCTCCCCACAGCCTGTCGTTTGGTGCTGACCGGCCTGCACCAACTTTGTGCCCTTCCCTCGTGTTCGGTGAACCGGCGCTATGGCCACCTTAGCGACTTCCACACGCATTGCTAATGCTATGCATCGCGCCAGAACTCACACCCAGCCTCCTCGAAATGGTGCCCGCCGCCACTTTGCTCGCACCGCTGTTAGCGGGCGCCTGAACCGGTTGGATTGCAGAGCAAGCACTGCAGAGAGCAATTCCTGGTACCAGGCTAGCGCGGCGTCGCCCGATGACTTGCTGCAGTTGCTGCGGGAACGGCGGCAGGCAGCGGCGGAAGCGGCGGCAGGTGAGAGGCCGGTGTTCCATGCACTGGAATGGAGCTAGATGAAAGGGGTGTAAGCCTTTTTTGCTGGCCGATACACTTGTTCTGCAGAGAAGTTGCGCCATCCGCAGCAAAGGCAGGGGCAGCACCTCCAGTCCGCCTAGCTGACACAGCTGGTGCTGGTGCTCTGGTCGTTCATTGTTCGTCTCAAGAAGGTCCCCCTCTTGCCAGCCAGCTCACTGTTGCCGGTCCCCCCCTACCCTGCATGGTTTTGCTGCAGACCAGGCCAGCACGCAGTACGCTGCAATTCCGGCCGCCGAGCAGCAGCAGCAGCAGCAGCAACAAGGGGCGGAACTGCAGCAGGAGCAGCAGTTGGGCACGGTCTACTTGGTAGGAACCGGCCCTGGCGACCCCGGGCTGCTGACTCTCAAGGCAGTACGCCTCATGCAGACGGCAGATGTAGTGCTGTATGACCGCCTGGTGTCAGGTGCGTGTACTTGCACCGCTAGGAGTGGCTGTTCAAGTAGTTTATGTGTTTGTTGGGTGCACCTTGCTACGCCGTCCTGCTGCCTTGTTCTTCTGGTCAGCTTCCTTTGTGGAAGCAACAGTTGCACCCACAAAGGAGGCAGACGAGGAAACCACGGCAATTAAAAGGCGTAGGAGGGGCATTCTAACAACACTACCGTGTTGCTCTGGCCGACATAATGCTCCTTTCACACCACAGATCTGTTCCAGTGCATTCAAGCTCTATTATTCTGTCCCGGTCAAGTTTGTTTTTTCATCCAGGTCCCCTTTTCTACACGTAACCTTCCACCCTTCCTTCCACATACCACTGCGGCCCTCTAACTGCCCCGTTCACTTCTTTGGCACCTCCCACCCCAACCCCATCCTGCCGCCCCGTCACCACCCCCTCACCAACCCTCTTGATCTCGTTGTATTCCCCACCCAACATTTACGCCTGCAGAAGACATCCTGAGCCTTGTGCACCCGGGAGCACTGCTGGTGTACGTTGGCAAGCAGCAGGGTTTCCACACACGCAGCCAAGGGGAGATTCACGAGCTGCTGGGGCTATTTGCGGGGCAGGGAGCCAGGGTGCTCAGGTGGGTGCTGCCGTGCTGCTGGTTGATTGTGGACCTTGGGTTGTTAGATCTTGTTAAGGTTGCGACGGCTTGCAGGGCCTGCGGCTGGGCAATGTTGGTCACAGCTTGTTGAGGTCGGAGGCAGGGTGCTCAGGTTTGTGCTTATTAGCTTTTTCAAGGTTGGCCAAGCATTGTCAGCCTGGACGGGTGCTGCTGGTCGGTTGCTCCAACCCCCCAAGGCGGCTGGGTGCTGTTCTGGATGCTGTTTTGCCTCTCTGTTGCATCAAATCCTATTTGGTGGCATTCTAGGTTTGCAGGCACGCATATGCAGCTGCAGCCAGTGGCATGCGCTGGTTGCGATCTTGCGCCGTCGTGCTGCCTGCATTTGTGTGCCGCCCACCCCTCTCCCTGCAACCCAATCTGTGTTGCTACTGTTGAGCACTCGTCTGAGCGTTAGAGCTGCTTCTTGGTCCCGCAGGCTCAAAGGCGGTGATCCCTATGTGTTTGGTCGGGGCGGCGAGGAGGTGCAGTACTTGGAGGAGCGTGGCGTGAGCGTGCGTGTGGTGCCCGGAATTACCGCTGCATCGGGCATCTCAGGTGGGTCATGGGTTTGGCAGGGTGCATGGAGTAGGTGTGGGGTTTTGTTTTTACCCCTACCAAGACTGATACTGAGTGTTATGGCTGCTGTGTGTGAGCACTGTGTGGGGTCCATAAGTTTCTTTGTAAGGTTGCTGCCACCCCGCTTGAAATCAGCAACGAGTGAGAAACGATTTGCTGCTTGAGGCACCGCCAAGCTCGACATGTGCCAGCCGCGGCCCCTTTTCCTCCTTTCTACCCTTGTTCCGCGCCCAGTTGCTTAGCCATGTCTTTGGTTGTTCAGAACTTACTGATCGGTGCACTTCGGCTGGTGTTCCTGTGTCTGCAGCTGAGCTGGGCATCCCTCTGACGCACCGCGGGCTGGCCACCAGCGTGCGCTTCCTCACGGGGCACTCCCGAGAGGGCGGCGAGGGCGACTTGGACGCCACCCTGGCTGCCTGTGCCGACCCACACACCACACTCGTAGTATACATGGGTCTGGGCACCTTGCCAAGCCTCACAAAGCAGCTGGAAGCCAGTGGTTTGAACCTGGATACCCCCGCTGTTGCGGTGGAGAGGGGCACCACCCCAGAGCAGCGCGCCGTGTATGCCACGCTTCGCAAGCTGCAGCAGCAGGTGGTGGAGGCGCGGCTTACCTCTCCCACGCTTATTGTGATAGGGCAGGTGGTGTCGCTCGCGCCTGGCTGGCGGCGGTTCCAGGAGACGGGCCAGAGCCTGGATGTGCCCGGAGCTGGCGCTGGCATGGAGTCATATAGTCTAAGGAGCGGCATGGGTGGCAGCAGCAGCAGCTGGGCGCAGGAGGCGCTCAGGCTGGCACAGCAGCAGCGGTGAGCTGCCAAGCCAATAGACCCATTGACACGACCGAGCAAACAGTACGCAGGTGTTTCATACCGTTCCTGGTTTATCTGGGAGTTGAGATCTTGCTGCCCCTTGTATCATGTGCATCTCTGTACCGCTGACCGCGCAGCTCCCTTCACAATCTATTTTGCATGTACCGGCGGTTTGTCAAAGACGTCACCACCTTATTCCATTACCCATTTGTATACTCACCAGCCCCTGCCTCAGCGCACTTTGTTTTCTGGAGCCTCTCCATTTCGTGTCTATTGGTATCTGGGGAAGAAGGTCACAAGTTGACTACTGTAAGCATTGTGCACCTCAAACATTAGATACAGTCTCGCTTCTTGGTGGAAATTGATTTTGTGGCAACAAACGGACGTGCAGCGCGTTTGCTTGTGCGACAGGTGTTGGGTGCACGCTGCCTGGTTGGCATGCTGAGATTCTGCAACGCTTTTAGGCCCTTTGACATATGCGCTGTGAAATGGTGCAATTCAGCGTTCACTGCATTCTGGTTGGCTGCGGACGGGCATCAAATTCGCTTCAAGCAGGTGTCACCAGGTGATATTGGCGTGGCGTGCGCGCTGTGGCGGGACTGACCTGGTCAGTTCTCACCCCGTGCCGATGAGCAACCGTCATCTCCATCGGTGTAGGCACGTCATTCAGCCTGTATTGCGATGGCGGAAAGACGAGCGCTGCGTCCCTGCCTCTCGCTGGTTAGAAGTTAGGGCGCCTTCGGCGCCCTCCCGGCAGCGACAGCGACCACGGCAGGCAGCAGCCGGACAACACGGCGACGCCTGCGGTTGATTGGCGGGATGCCGAGGCTGTGCTTCTGCCCCGGGTGCGCCACCTCCGTTCCATCCAGCCGCCGCAGCCACTGCTTGGTCGCTCACCATCCTGCTATTTGAAGTGCGTAAACAAGCTATTGATACACACAACCAGCATTGCACATCCTATTGCTGCAGAACACGCTGCACCAGGCCATGCAGAAGCCGGGGCGAGTTCAATGCCTGTCAGCTGTCTACTCCTATCTGGCGGCCGGTGTCGATGTGAATGGCAAAGACTCTCTCGGCTGCACTGCTCTGCACGTGGCGGCAAGGAAGAACCCAGATCCAGCTGCAATGAGAGGCATGATTGCGGCGCTGGTAGCAGAGGGAGCAGATGTGCGTGCCAAGGACAAGAAGGGAAATGAGCCGCTGCACTATGCCACATGCCACCCAGATGCAGCGGCAGCCACAGCGGCCATTGAAGCGCTGGTGGCGGCCGGTGATACACCGCGCGAATAGAACAATGCTGGCGCGCAGCCGCTGCACTTTGTAGCTGTCAACACCAGCCCTGTTGCAGCCATGGCTTGCATTGAAACCCTGGCTGCACCGGGTGCTGATGTGCACATCATAATATTGTGTCATTGCCCGAGACAATAGAAACGCTATTGAAGGCTGGGGCTGATGTTTATGCGACGAATGCATCTGGTGGCACAGCTTTACACTCCGCGGCCAAGAATATGTGCCCACAGCTCGCAGCAGCGGCAGCAAAGGCGCTGCTGGCGGCAGGAGCCGATGTTACAGCGACGGACAAGAGCGGCAGCCCGGCCTGGCTGGAGGCGATTGGGCGGTCGGATGTGGAGTCATGTGGTCGGCTGCAGCTGTCGCTACCTGGCGACAGCACGGCAGGGGTGCAATCAGAATCTGCAGCTGGCGGCAGCACAGCAGTAAGGTCTGCTGCCCGGGGAGCCGGCAATCGGCCAGCTGCTGAAAGGTGTGCAGGCAGCTGTCAGGCAGCTGCTGAAGCCCAAGCGTCCTGCCGGGGAGCATACAAGCGGCAACGGGTGCGTAGTGTGCATGTATGCACCCTGCACGGTGGCAATGTCACCTTGCGGGCACCTGGCCCTTTGTACGGGCTGTGCCGCCAAAGCACAGCTGCACAAGCAATGCCCAGTGTGTCGCAAGGTGTGCGACAATGCCATCAACATATACTGCCCATAGCTCAGCTTGCCCCGCTTTTTGGTGCGGTTTTGTTTGCTGCCAATAGACGCCTGCGTCATCCACTATTCCAATGATAGTAATGATCCAGCATGCCAGAGTGTATAACCTCCCACAGGGTAAACCTTTTCTTTGCTTGAATCCACCCTAATGTCTAGTTGCTTAAATAATCCTTACACTGTTGTTTTTCTTGGAAGCACCGCTCTCTGTGCGCTCGCTGCACCCCCACAAGCAATGGTCGCCGTGCAGGATTTGGGCCGGCATGCCCGGTGAGCCCAGCAAACAGCTGGGCACACCAACTTTACCACTTCTCCACAAGAGCTCCCGAAAGCTCCTTGTAACCTGACCTGCTGTATGATACCCCATATATTCATTAGAAGCAAAGTTTACTGAACCTCTTCTGCCCCCTCCATACCCACAGTGGAAGGGGTGCATAGCCCCTGGGCTCGCTGGCCCTCCAGTGGTCCCTGTCTTCACGGCATTGTTACTTGCAGTACTTTCGATGTAGAACTTTCAATGCTTGTTGCAGTGTCCTATATCTTCAAGTTTTTTTTTCCGGTGACGTAACAACCAATAGCATGAGACGTGAGTAAGCTGGAGTAAGTACACCAGAATAGATTGAAAGGAATGAGGTTTGCATGCATTGGTGAGCCGATACGCAAACACAATTCATTTCCAGGACTGCAAGATCCAAGATGCCCGACTGGCAGCGCAGTAAAATCTGCAGCTGCCAGCAGGACATAGCAGTGGTCAACATCAGTACAACCACAGGCAGCGCGCAGGAAGCTGCAAGTTTGGGCTGACCTAACTGCTCTATTCAGAGCTCTGCCCCTTCTGCTGCTGCTGCTCCTTCTTGCTGCTGGGATTGGCCGCCGTTGTATCTGTGAAGGCCCAGATCTTTCCCAAGTCATTCCTACTCGCAGCCACCACTAACACCGACCCTAGTGTAAGTGGGCAGAGGTACAGCAGCGCTGGCTGGCCCAAGTGCGTGACGGCGTTGACCTGCATGGCAGTACAGGCCGCAGACGGCGACAGTACGATGACAGATGATGCAACGGCAGTCAACAACACCACAGCAGAGAGGAACATACTATTGATATAAGCAAAGCAGCTAATGTCATGGACGACCCCGAGCACAAACAGCAGCAGCAGCAGCTGCAACCAGAGCTCCTGGCTGCCCTGTGTGCTTGTAATGAGCATGGGCGGGTTTAGTTCTAATAAAAAAACCGCATGGTGCGCAAACAAACAACAAGCGAAGCATGCTTAGACGTGATCTTTCGGCATGTGCTCACCCCGAATGCCACCACCAGGCCCAGCAGGTACGCCACCATGACTGGAGTGAAGTAGGTGCGCTGGTAAAGCACAGCATCTGCAGCAACGCCGGAGCATTGCCAAACATACTTGAAGGTTTGAGTATGATTGTTGATTGAAGCACCCCTGGAAGTCTAATGAAGAGGTAGCAGCACACACAATAATATGAAACATGTCCGGGGCGACAACCTTATGAACCTCGTCCCCGCATTGCAGGTAGCAGGCGGGTTGCTGTAGCTGCCACTAACCAACCTGACGCTAGGAAGACCGTCTCGTTGCTGCCGCTGGTGCTCAGCCCCTGGGTCCTGCGCTGCTGCTCCTCCTCCTGCAGGCGTTGGGTGGCAGTTGTGAGGATGGAACTATAAAACCTGCCAGAACGAAGGCAAGCGAGCAGCCTGACAGCCACAGCACCAAGCTCGCAAGCACCAACACCTCGTGCTGCAAAGGGAGCAATAAAAGAGTGCTCAGCGCTTGGCAACAAGGGCTAAAATGCAACAGAAAGTAATAAAGAGCAAGAGTAAAGCAACCAAACGCACTATGTCGGCAATCTCATTGTAGGCCGCCTCAGCTGCACTTACAGCCACCTCTCCCATCTCCTGACGGCTGGCACTGCGCTGCAGCAAGGTAAAGGGGGGCAGGGGCCTGGGCATGTCAGCGGAATCTTAGCGGCATGTCAGCGACGTACGAGAGACAGAGAAGTAGCACTGAGAAGTACAAAAGAGCGGGGCATGATGTCGTTGAGCAGGCATAACAACTTCGGCGGGCATGCATGACAGCTGCATACCATAAGCAGTGGTCGCATTCGTACATCAGTCATTTTGCAAACGCAGGGCAAAACAACTCCCTTCCGAGGATAACACAAGCAACTGTACACAAGCAGAAGGCGCAAGGTTGCTGCACCCAAAGCCTCACATCGACTGAGCCCAGGGCATCTTGAAGCGCACTGGCCACAGCAGCTCCTCGTGTGCGCAGATCCACCACCCGGGAGGCGTCGTACCGCAGGGCAAGGCAGGCCAACAGGCCTGGGATGGCCACGTCTCCCAGCCCTGCATTAGCGGACGAACGGGCAACAACTTAACTCCAATGTTTGGAAATGCCTTATTGGTAGGCCCAAGATAGCCACATCGCCCTCCCTGCACAAACGCACGGCATGGACTGGCACATGTGTTTTGACTCGAATGTCTACCACCAGCGACAACAAGGCTTGCTGCTATTGCTGCCAGTAAAGTCGCGGCTCCCAGTTGTCGTGCGAAGCCGAACAGTAGCAACACCGGTCTGTCACGCACTAGGGGTTTGTGGTGCCAGCTGGCAACCTCACACACGCACCTAGCAGGCTGAAGGGAAAGTTTGCTGCTTCGCCGACGGAGCCAGGTATGCGCGGGAAGAGCAGGCGAGTGGGACCCGTCACAACTTCTGCACACACCATGTGGCATATGGCCGGGCAGCACCCAGTTAGCCAATAAGAAACACAGGCGGCAGGCAGGCAGGCGGCAGGCGGGCAGGCAGGCAGGCAGGCAGGCAGGCAGGCAGGAGGTAACAGATGGTGACGGGTAGGCACAGCTACTTGCAAAGGATTACGGCAGCATACAGCAGCGCTTGATAGAAAACCTGAGCGGGACTGATGCCAAGGATGTCAACTCGCTGAGTGCCCCACCTGACGTCGCCACCTCGAGCATCACGTTCTCTCCCACCACGGATGGGGAGCCAAACACCCAGAACACATCTGCGCAGCAATGCCAGCACCCACATCAACAGGAAGAAAGAAAGAGGAAGCCAGCACACACGATGACAACAACCGAGAGATCGTCTCCACAGCGCCCTTGAGAAAACCCAGATCCCAGCCGGATTTGGTTAAGGGGAAGAAGGCGGGCAGGGCAGCTGTCAGGTTGTTTCAGGGTTACTGTTTTCATGATCACTGCAGTATCATGGATAAGAGGGCCATCACCCACCGTGTGCCAGCAGGCCCAGCAGCAGCACAGCATGTACCAAGGCGTTCACCCACCGTATGCCAGCAGGCCCAGCAGCAGCACGGCAGCCACCCGGAAGGACTTGAGCCCCACCAGCTGCAAAATGTCTGCAGGCACAAAGGAGGGTCAAAGGTGTATGGGGGGCAGCAGATAAACTTTGATATTGAAGTAAACAAGCGGCTGCAAACGGTCTGCAGGCAGTAAGGAGGCAGAGGGCGCATGATGGAGGGCAGCGGACAGGTTCTAAAATAGCAAACCTGTTGGTACATTGCACTGCGACTTTTTAAATCACTGCCAAGACGTAAGCAAGTCAGAGGTTTAGGTGCAAACCGTTACTGTTCATGCTATGCCTGAGCTGTTGTGCACTATTGAAGGGCAGGGCAGGGCAGGGCGAGGCAAGGCAACCCAGAGGCTAGCTTAAGAATAGCAGGTCCAACCATGCACATCGTTTTTTCCTGGCCATCCAGTCAACCACATTGGCGCTATTTGGGGGCGAACTGGCTGCTGTACTGGTTTGCTCAGCCTGGCAGCCTCACCCGCTGCAATGAAGCAGGCAATCATGTTGTTGAGCGTAAAGTTGCCGTGGTTGGCGGCGGCGTCCAGAGTGGCACAGGTGAGAGCCAGGCCAACTGACAGCAGATCTGCACGGGGGGAAGTCACACATCAAGGCACAATCAAGGGCCATTAGACCAAATGACAGAAGATACAAAAGGACCTTGCACCAAGTATTAAGGCACGAGTGGGGGCATCAGAACACCCCATAGCAGCTCTGCAAGGAAGAGACAAAACGCATAGGCAGGGAACAAGCTTTTAAACGGATTTGCAGATACTGACCGACCCTGCTAGATAGCTTAGTGTGTTGGCTTGGATAGGAGGATAGGAAGGCAGCATGTCTTACCTGTGGGGGCCAGGTCACCATGTGTCACAGTCTTGCCCTGCTCATCCTCAGCCTGCAACCAGGCTGGCAACTCAAAGTGCCACATCGGCTGCCCCAGCCCGCTGCCCTGCAGGGATGATGAGAGAGGGTGGCAGGCGCGAAAAGGTGGGTGGGTGGAGAAGGTAACGAGTGCTGCAGAGGTGTTGATGGCGTTGGTCTTTGCAGCCTCGGACCCCTGTTAGTAACGTATTTGCCACGCATCTTCTCATCTTGTGGAAGGGCTGGTCCTCAGCAGCCCAACCAAAGCTAGCCTGCCATTGGCAGCCCAACTTGACACCGCGGCAAACCATATGCAAGCAGCCGTTTGCGTAAAGTCCTCACTCACGCACCACAGGAACCTCACTCACGCACCACAGGAACCTCATGCAAGCAGCTGCACGATGACCATTTGCCATTCCTCACTCACTCACCACAGTGCGCAGGGTGGGCCCAAAGGCTCCTATGAGGGCGATGGATCCCAGCACCCAAAAGTACCCATTCAGCAGCGTCTGAATGTTAAGGTCAGGCAGGAACTTGAGCACCAGGTAGAGGCCAAATAGGGACACTGCAACAAGGCGGATGGCGGAAAGGCGGATGGCGGCTCAAAGTTTACTAGCACTTATACTACCATCACACCAAAGATGGGTGGAATTTTTATATCCCAACCGAGGCTCCCAAGAACAATGGCAAGAAACAGGGGAAGCAACTCCGGCACCCAACGTAAGCTGCCAAAGGCGCCCACCACCCAACAACATTAATCAACTCAGCTCCCACCTGAGGCTGCCACGGGCGCCAGCAGACCCTCCTTAATTGAGATCTGCTGCCGCTGCCTCGCATTGAGGCCCCTGTGTGCTCCAATGTAGATGGTGAGGCTGGCTAGAGCAAGGAAGTAGGGCAGGTCGGCATACTTGTTGTCCTGCAAGGCAGGGATAAGGCTGATATGCGTTGAGGGGTGTTGTTGGAATAAATCCCAAAGATACAGGCCACGTGTGATAGTGGGGGAGTAGGTCCAGTCAGCACATCAGTGGCCTTGCAGGGGATATCAAGATTCAGGGAGGCGCAAGGGAAGGATGAGAAGCCGGTCGCATACGTCATTGCAAGAATGCGGATCTATCTAGCGGATTCGTTGCAGATCATAATGCCGGCAACACAGCGACCTTTATGACCGAGCCCCCTGCGCTGTCTGCAACCATGTTTTGCTGATAACTGCGTCTTTGCCAAGTGGCCATAGCTTCAGTACTAGTACCTGTACCGCCGGAATGAGGCCCAACAGCAGGGTGCCGAAGAAAGCGCTGTATGCCCGCACCGCGTCCTTGGACTCCTCCCATCGCCAGACGGGCTGCTTGAAGGGGCTGCGGAGCAAGGAACAGAGCGGCGACCACGACAGCAACTGACGGATGCACAAGTTGAATGGCCGGCTGGGTCATTGATGCAGCTGACTGTGTTATGAGTCAATGCGTTGCCAGCCGTTTCGACAGTTCTGAATCCATCCCTTCGCCATGTAGTGCACCAGGGATATGGCAGGTAGGGCCGCCACACATATGCTGTGGCCCACCGCTGTCGGCAAAGCGTGCTGGCTAGGAGGAGGACCCCATCAAAGCAGCAGTGCATAGCCCACCTGACAGCCGCCATGGCAGATTCAATCACAGAGGCTGTTGATTTGCTGCCAGCATCTGCCAATGCCATCCGGCTTTCCTCTTTCTCAGCCCTAGCTGGCGGCGGCACCCTGCCTGCTGCCTGCTGGCGCCGCACCCCTGTAGGGGCCGCTGGCAGCCTCCTCCAGCTCGCAAGTGCCCTGCTGACGGCTGCTGGATGGCCAAATCGCATGCTGTGTGGTGTCGCCTGGGCCACAAGCGCGACCGACGCTGTGCCAGCGGCGCCCATGTCGGCCGAGGCTTTCAGCGCGGGACGAAAAGGAAGCTTACAAGAAAAATATATTGTTTCCGGCTCAATGAAAGCTGCTGCAAGGGCAAAGCACCATCTGCCACCTCGCGAGGTCTCGATCGGCCAGCTCATCCTGGACGAAAAATCGCGGGACAGAACCTGAAAGTCACTAACAAACAGCCTACAAACGGCCTCAAGATGAGTCACCAGCACATACGTCGGCGTAACAACACGAATGGCTCGCAAGCTGTTGGCACCACCACCGTCCCACCTGCCACTACCGGCAACTGCTGCTTGAACATCTGCGCAGGATGCTGCAGGCACCCTGGCCATCGCTGCTATGTAATGTGTTTAGGTGAGCACCTGATGCGTCTCAGGCACAACCTCTGTGACTGCCAACGCATGGCTGGATCTGCCCCCTTTGGGGGTGCTGCGGAGTGACAGGTACAAGGACCAGCCAGCGCTGAAGACCAGCGAGAGGAGTGGGTGCATACTTTGATTGGCTCTACGGGACCTGTTGCAGCAGCACCGCCAGACTGTGACACCCACTATCACTCATCTAGAACTGGAACCAATAGAGTTACAGGCTAAAGCAGGTGACTGCCCCTGCCATTAGAGTTAAAACTGGTTAGTGAAGGCGGCATAGCAAGAGGATCAGGACAGCCGGTGTGATGGAGAGAGGAAAGCAGGCTACCATCTTTTTATCCAGCGTGGCAGAACGACCACGACGAACGCTGGAAGAAGTGATGTGCGGAGCGCACAGCAGCCTGAAGCAACACTAAACTGGCATGCTCCAATCGTTGGGGCAAAAGTAGGTCGAGAGAGGGTCGAGAGGGAGAGCCAAAACCAGGCTGCGGCTCATATGTCACAGGCAGGCAGGGACTGTAGGTGCGCCGCCAGTCGAGCGCCTAGGAGGCAAGGAGGAAGAAAGTTGTCATTATATGTCACGTCAGTGCTGCGAGGACAAAGTAAATTCCGAAAATGCAAAGCCTAGCGGTGCACAACTGCCTCTGCAGCTGGCTGTGCCAAAGTTGAACAAAGCTGGTACGTATAGCTTGCACTGCGCCTACTGCTGCCTAGCTACGCCTGCAGTGATGGGGACTGGTGCGTTGCCTGACTGGCTGGCTGCATGCTGACTCGTAGGCAGAGCAGCCGTCTTTGCGGGCTGCTCACCACGCTGGCACCACGTTGCGGCTGTATGTCTGCTCGCCGTATCGGTCATAGGCAGGCTGCAGTGGGTGAGAGGCAGTTGGCACGGCGCTACACATCAGTAGGTTGCCCACACGTGTTATGAAAGGCCGAGCGCAGCCACGGTCCGGTCATGGGCCAGCAGGCTGTCTAACCAAACACTTCACCTTGCCAAGCACCCATGTGGGAAGCCTGACATCAGGACTGTGACCATCCTTGCAAGGATGCTGGAAGGAAATCCAATCTTCACACCAACATAACCACTTGAACTAGTCCACAACCATGCCGCCCACCTGCGCCGCTGCGATGCGGGTCGAGGGTGCCGCGGGCGCATCTTGGATGGTGTACAGGCTGTCCTTGCTGCCCAGAGCCGAGCCGGAGACCGCCATGCTAGCGCCATTCTCCTTGTTGCGCTGCAGCTTGCGGGAGACGTCATGTATGTTAGCCTGCAGGCCAAAGGGGCGATTGAGGCCGGGCCAGAAGCGGGTATACACACACATGAATAGAAGAAGCGCAGATGCCGGCTTGCTTTCTACTTCTGCACCTTCGATTAGGCAGGCAATGCATGCGCCCCCTCCCCCCGACCACTCACATACATAGACCAGACCCACCTGCAGATGCGGCGGCGTAGCGTCCCGCCCTGCCCCAATGGCCTCTGGTGTGCTGGGGATGGAGGCAGCCACGCCCACGGGCACGCCCATGTCTGCTGATGGTGCAGGCAGCGCCGCCGCCTTCATGGAGCCTAGTGCCACATTGGCCGCCTGGAAAGCCTCGGTCTGCACCCGCAGCACGGCTGCAGGGCAAAAAGGACGGAGGCGGGGTGCATGGGTTGCGACCAGGCGGCAACACAGTATGTGGACCAGAAACAACATGTTTGCCCAGTTGGTTTACCTCCTTGGATCGGTATCTTGGGTGCCGCACACCACAGTGCCCGGCAGGGCCCACAAGAGGACACCCTAAAACTCAACCCGGCCCAACCCGGCGCCACATTCAACCAACCGACCCAAATCAACCCCTTTTTTACATCCTTCCAAATACAAACCAACCGCGTCTTCGAAACATACCGGCCACCAACCCAGAACCGCCGCATCAGCAACCCACCCGACAGGTAGCTCTTCAGCCAGACTGTGTCGCGGATGAGGTTGGTGAGCTGGTGGTACACAAGCGCCTCATGCTCCTTGAACGACTGCCGGCATGCGCTGAGCTTGCTCTCCTTGTGCTGCAGAACCTTGATGGTGTTCTCCATCTCATACTCGCCCTTGGCTCGTGTCTGTGGCAGCCGCGCACGCTGCATGTCGACCTGCAGGCAGCACGAGCAGGCCCAGCCAGGCAGCAAGCAGACGTGTCACAAGTGTCAGCTGTTCTTTGCGGAAATGGCAGGCGGTGAGGGCGCAGCAGCAGCGCAGCGTCATGCAGCGCACAAACAGGAGGGCCATTGCCTGCTGCAGAGCGCACGATAGCATCATCAGCCAATATGCGCAGCGCCTGATGCTGGTGCTGCCTTGTCCTGTCCCACATGCCGCGCAGCACTGTCCCACTCAACCCCACCACCACACACACCTTCTTGCCCAGCCTTGCCACTGTGCGGCGGCGTGAGTCCACCTCCAGACGCAGGCTCTCCAACTTGTTCATGCGGTTCTGCATAGGGGGCACGCCGAGCGCCGGCGCGGCCGGGGGGGGGGAGGGGGGTCCTTCGAATAGAACACCTAAGTACCAGCGGGATAGGCCAGGCAGGAAGCAACTAACCAACAGTTGCCGCCAAATTGCCGCTCAAATGCAGCTTCGGCCCCTCGCTTAATGGTTCATCTCATGACACCGCTACAGCGATAAGTCCCAAACCTTCTGCAAGACCACACATTCCGCTGTGACATTGTTCGCCTACCGCCCGCCATCCCACGCACCTGCACCAGGTTGTATGCGTTCATCCAGCGCTCCATGGGCGCCAGCACCTCGCTCTCCAGCTTCTTGCTGGTTTCCTTGCTGATCTTGGCCAACTCCTCTGCATTGAAGTCGGTGCCGCCGATTGGCAGCACCACCTGACCGCCGCCCTGGCTGGCATTCATGGGCACCACCTTGCCCCCGCTGGTTTCCTCATACACGCGCGGCAGCGGGGCAGACAGCACCGCCTTGGTGGACATGAGGATGCCTGCGTAACAGTGGCAAGGAAGGGTCACTAAGGTGGGTGAGAGTGGCTGACAGGGTAAAGACTCAGTCGAAGCTAGCATGGCAATGACAGAAGTAGCAGCAAGTGAAGGCTGTGATAAAATGTAACGAAAGTTCACTCCACATATGTCTTCCAACCGCAGTGCACTCCTGAAAAAGAAGTGCGGCACTGTCCCACAGCAGGAGGCACAACGCTGCCAGGCTGCTGTGTCTAGAGAGCGCCGCCATCCGCCCATCCCCCCCTTGCTCACTCTCAGTGGCATTCTTGAGTCCACGGATATCCTTCTCAATCTTCTTCAGGTGTGAAGCAAACTCCCCAGCCTCCTGCAGCATCATCTCATTTCTGCATGCAACGAAAAAGTGCGGGGAACGGGTAACGGCCCAGACGCTTGCCGCCGGCTGTCAGAGGCAGGGAGCGACAGCTTGTGGCAGGCGCAGGCGGTCTTCATAGCGCCGCTTCCGAGCCTGCGTAGTGCATGCTGCGACGTACCTGGTGTTGGGTGTAGCTACAAACTCCCTGTCCGCTCCGAGGTGCCATTTCTGCTTGGCCTGCAGGCGGGGCGCGGAGGACGGAGCGGGTCTTCCAATGCACTAACATATGCCAGCAGCGCGTTGAAGGCGGCGCGGCGCCCTTGGAGCGCACTGACAGCCAGGGGCGCGGGTAACGGTTTGGCTTGCCTGTTCAGAGAACCTGCGCCAGCCGGCCCCCATACTGTGTTTTCTGTATTTGAACAAAAGCTAATAGCTTAGAACGACTGCCGCTGCGCAAAAAGGAGCCGCCTGGTTCAGAACGCAATGTCTGGTTGCTCCTGGAGGACGACAGGCCTACTGTGGCGGGTTTTGTAATGTGCTTGGGATGCGACAAAGTCGTGGTGATAGAGTCATATGACCTCATGAACGAGCTGCTGCGTTTTGCGAGGGCCTGCTACGTCCAGCGAGGCACAGCAGGGCTTGTTCTTCTGCGTGCCTGCAGCACCCTTGGTTCGTCAGTCGTAGTTAAATTGTAGCTTACAGCTGAGGGGCCAGCACTCCTAGCCCCGCATGCGCTGGGCAAAGCCTTTCCCACGCCCAGAAGCCCTGCTCGTCATTTGCAGCTGACATACACTGCTGCGCAATCACTGACTTAAGATCGTTAGCAGGAGGCAGGGCCACAGCCCGGCACGTTGATCAAGTTTTCCTAGCGGGCTCCTCGTCCTAATGACGGCTTACGACCGCGAGATTAGTCGTCTACAGGTAACAACGCATTTACAGTGCGTGCCCGCCCGGGCCGTTGCTGGCTGGCCACAGCAGCGAGCGGCGCCTCTCACTACTGCTGCCCGCAACAACACACCGCCGAGGCTATGCCCTTACCCATGTTGTCTCCCCCTTGCCCTGGTTGCAGGGCCTGGTGCTAGATGCTCTGCGCCAGCACACCCAACCCGACCTGGTGGCTCCGCAGTTTGTGCAGGCGGCCTTTCCTGACGCGATGTCACAGGAACAGCCGCCCGCATTCAAGCCTCTGCCTGTGGCGCAGGCAGACGTGCTGAACAACACGCTCTTCGCAACTGCAGCACAGCTCGTAACAGATGCAAAGGCAGCAGGGCTCCAGGTCATGCAGTACAAGCTGGACGAAACGAGAGAGCAGTCTGCAGTGGCAGATCTCGTGGACGCTGTGCTGTGGCTGGCGGCACAGACGCCACCCCTTGTAGACGCCAGCCTGCCAGCGCAGCTGATTGAACAGGTGGGGTTGGCACAGACTGTAACAGATTCTGGTATTTGGACCTGTGGTTTCCGAAGGTTCCTACTGCTTTCCTATGCCACATCCGCCCCCTTGCTGCTGCAGTGGTCCCTGTGCAGCTGCTCTGTATTTGTCAACCCATGCAAGGGGAGCCACGCTCCTCCTGGCGCTAGTAACATATGTTGCTGCGATCCACAGTGTGTACTTTTTGGAAACATGCAAAGGTCATAGCTACTGGGGGTAAAGGCACATCGTTGTGGGTGCTGCAGGTCACCGAAGGTGCCAGCATCCGCGACTGCGATGCCGTGTTTGCCTACCTGGACTCCCGTACACCCACCTTCCAGGCGCCGCCCTTTGACGACAAGCGCTGCAGGAACACGCTGCTGCGCACTTGCAACATGCTGCTCAAGCGGCTGTCCAAGGTGGGTGTTTACAGCATGCGTTGGTGGGCGCTACATTACGTATTGTTAATTATGCTGCAACATACTTTGGTGGAGCAGGACAGACAACAAAGCACCTGCAGCTCCTCCTCCTGCTGCTGCTGGTCACGGTTCCTGTGGGCGGGGGCTCTTTGGAGATTGATTGTCTCGCATGTGATGGGGGCGCACGGCAGTGTGTCGGAGAGGGGCAAGCATTTAGGACGGCTGCGGGCAAACATAGTGCATGCCGGGACACAAAGCCTCGGCCATACCTGTCATACGACGACAGGGGGTGTGGATTCCCACCCGACCAGTGCATTCAGGGCCTTACAACAATTACTCTCTAATGTTGCATGTCCCCACTTCACTGCACGGTGCAGAGCGCCAATGCCATGCTGTGCGGCCGCATCCTCCTCTTCCTGGCCAAGCTGCTGCCGCTGACGGAGCGCTCTGGTGTGAACCTTAACGGCGCCTTCAACACAGATAACACCACGCCGGTGGAGGATGTTCAGGAGGTGGGTGGAGGCATGATGCTTGTATTGCGGGTGGTGGTGGGGTGTGTGT
>JAAMXP010000774.1:0-20322 GCA_019693395.1 Ettlia oleoabundans
CGCCCCTACCGACACCCACAAACCTTTGCCCATGCCCATCCATGGTACTCAAACCTACCTGATCTCAAATGGTAGGACCAGCATCGCCAGCAGAGGAAGCAGTTGTGGGCATGCTTTGTGGATTTCAAGAAGGCCTACGACACAATTCCCAGGCAGCGGCTTTGGAACAAGCTTGCAACATGCGGCCTTGGTGGCAGCTGGCTGCGGGCAGTACAGTCGCTGTACGTGTGTGTGTTACATAACCCCGCTACTTAGGCCCTACTGGACCTGGGCAGGGGAGCCGTACCGGCCGACTCATAACCGTGCCTGCGGGTATAGCCGGCAGCCAAGGGACACCCCTCCCTTGACCTGCCAGCAGCCAAGGGTCACCCCTCCCCTAGCCTGCTGTCCGTCCTGCCGGACAAGCAACCCCTAAACCTCAGTGAGGGGGGGACGTGTTGATGCTTGGCAGCTTAGGTGAGTTAGACCGACGGTGGCCAACGATTCGCAGGCGTTATGCGTTCAATACAATTGCCCACCACAAGCAGTACTAGGGCAACGCCCGTTCCCCGCTGTCACTGCCAATCAGATTGGACAGCGCCCTATGATGGGTGGGATATGCTCCCCAATGCACGCACCAAGATGCACACGATATTGGGGTCGGTATGTCAATGTAAAACATGATGTTAGCAGTCAGGTCATATGTCAGGAAATGTAAAACATGATGTTAGCAGTCAGGTCATATGTCAGGATTGTCAATGTGGCATTTTAAGTCAGTCACAGTATGTCAAGGTGTCATGATGCAAATGCTTGAATGAAATGCAATGCAGTAATGGTGATAGGTGTTGCATGGTAAAATGCGGTCTGTCGTTGGGCTGCCCAGGTATGAGCCGTTAGTGCTGACAGCTGACGCAGAGGCTGTTGGGCTGCAAGTGTAGGGTAGCAACGGTGTAGTGCTGCAACATGGTGTCAGGAGGAGGGGGGGGGGGCGCGCGCGCGCGCGCGCGGGAAATCCGGAAATCCGTCGATACTTTGGTTGGGAAGTACACGAAGTACGTGGACGTGGACGTCCCCGTGTCGGTACGCACTGCAGCAGGACTGTCTCCCTGCTTTCAGGCCACCATTGGCTTGAAGCAGGGCTGCCCGCTCAGCCCCACCCAGTTTGGCTTCTATGTTGATGACTTTGAGGCAGCTGTGCTAGCAGCGGCAGCTTGACCTGCCCACCTTCTTGGGCAGCGGCAGCCTGGTACCGCCCTTGTTGCATGCAGATGAGATGGTGCTCCTGGCCACCTCACCAAAGGGCCTGCAGCAGCAGTTGCAGCTGCTGGAGCAGTACTGCGAGGAGTGGGGGCTGACGGTCAACACCGTCAAAACCAAGCCCATGCGCCTCAGCAGCGGCGGTGGTTGTGACACAGAGAGGGCGGCGCTGGTGGCAGCACAGCAGGCAGGGTTCATCTTTGCGGGCCAGCCACTTGAGCAGTCTCCAAATTCAAGTACTTGGGCATGATGTTTCATGCCAGCAGGTGCCAAGCAGGGGTAGCTGCACCGGCACGTACAGCGGCAACGCGAGGGGCCATGCACAAGCTCCAAGGTCGGTGCGCAGCTCTCAACAGCTCAACGTTGAAGCAGCGGGCCTGCGGCTGCGGTTGTATGACATGATGGTTGACGCAGTGTTGCCATACGGCTCGGCAGTCTAGGGCACACAGCTGGCAGCTGCAGCTGCTAGCAGCACAGCCGGGACAGCCAACAGTGCAGCCGAAACACTACACCTCAGCTACTTGCGGCGGCTGTTGGAAGTGTGGCAGGGCACACCAAACGTTGTAGTCTTGGCAGAAATTGGTGAGCGTCCGTTGTGGCTGCGTTGGCTGCAGCTGGCAGCACGGCTGTGGAATAGGGCACTTGCGGCTGAGCCCAACAGCCTGCCCAGCCAAGTGGTTGACGCTAGCATTGCGCTGGCCTCCACCCCTGGCAACCAAGTGCTAGCATGGCAACCCTGGGCACAGCTGCTGGCGAGTGGCATGGCGGCAACTGGCGTCCAGCTGGGTCTGGCCTTGCCACGCCCCATTGGCAAAGTAGCTTTGCTAAGGGCTGGCGGCGAACAGCAGCTACAACAGCTGTTAACGGCAGCCACTCGTGAGAGTGCAACCACAATGCAGCACTACGCCAACAAGGTGTATGGTGGCAGCTTGGATGCCGCCAGCCTTAGCTTGAGGGCCCCCTACCTCGAGGCGGTACGAGAGTGGCGCAGGAGTGAAGCGCTAGCACAGCTTAGCCCCGGCTCCCACTGGGGTGCTGAGGAAACCGTGCGTTGGCAGTAAATAGCTCGTGAGCAGAGAACTTGCCCGCATTCTAGCCAGGGCATTGAGGCCTGTGTGGCTCAAGGCCCTCTGCTGCCTCAAGTTCGCTTATCTGCCTCTGGCTTTGCTTGCGTGCCTTGGGCTTGCTTTCCTCACCATCAACCTGACCCTACTCACATCATCATGGGAGCAATCCACGCAACTCCATAATGCCACACTCACCAAACATACAAGAATCGACCATTGTGAGGAGCAGAAGAAAACAGTGATCGCATCAAACAAAGACAGTGAAGGGAAGCAAACATAATGACACAATTGTGGGCACACGGGTACAACAGTGGGTGCCATTTTGTAATTATGGGTGAGCAGTAAAGGCATTCATATCAACGAGGCAGGGCATGCATTCATGGGTTCAGTCTTATTGTTCCCGCAAGGGCAGCTCACAGGTCCAGGCCCATGTCCTTCACAAAGGAGGCTACCGACGCGGTAATGGCGTCACGCTCGCCTGCCACGAAGAACCACCTACAAATCACGACACACAAGGTTGTATGGGGAACCGATGGTGCAATACACGCACAAAGAGCAGAGGGTGATGCAACACAGCCGCCGCAAATGCACACGAGCAGCCTTGAGCAGCCAACGAAACCAACCTACCGGTAGGCAAACCAGGCAGTGACGGAGAGGCCAAGCAGCTCAAAGGAGGTGTGGATCAGGGGGAGGCGGTCAACACTGCGGTGAAGTATTTTTGGGAGCAGTAAAGCTTTGTGAAAATCAAGTCGGCCTGCGAGAAAAAACAAACAAACATTAAACAGACAAAAAACGCAAACATAAAAGCAGTCAGAACAGCCAAAAAAAGCAGCACAGCGGTCCTCACGTGTTCACCAGGCTGGAGACCAGGTAGAGGCCAAACGTGGCAGCGGCACCGCTGGCCACAATGCCGGGCTTGTTGTCGCTCTTCTCCCACTTGGCCTGCAACACCCATACAGGCACAAATTGATGCTGTGAACAGCTTCGTTTCTTGCGCACAAGAACGGTTGGTGCAATTGCAGTCACCAACCGGTTGATGCAACAACCATGAAAAAGCTTTGCCCAGTCGCACCTGTGCCCATGCCAATACCTCGTCGGTCTTGCCCTGCAGCTCAGTGGTCTTGCCCTTCAGCATGTCCTTGACCTCCTCACTGTCGGTGGGAAAGGCAACGGCCATGGTCCTCACTACACCTGCAATTCCGGCGATGCGCGCCGCAGAAGGGGGGCGTGTAGGTTTTGTCGAAAGCTTGAGGCACGGCCATCGCTAGATGGCGCTCGACCCAAGCCCTGTGGCGGGTCGCACTGGATCACCGAAGAACAAGGCAGAAAGCGCAGGCAGGCTAGTGAGCTATTCAGCATGCATCAAGCCGGGCACTCACCCCTGCGGATTGACCGGCGGGAGACCGCGGAGGGCCTGCAGCAACCAATCAGGATCGGACGGTAGAGCAGCAGTCAAGCGGGCAGACAGGACGGAGAGGCCAGTTTGAACTGGCAACTGCAACGCGGAGTGATCTCGAGCGTATAGGGACAACGGGCAGGCTGCGGCAAAGCTGAGATGCGCCATAGACGTGGCGGCATGCGCAGACAGGACGGGCCAGGCGGGAGGAGACCGAAGCTCACTGACCTGACCAGGGGGGCGGCGGCCAGCGGCCAGCGGCGAGCAGAGGCGGTGCACAGCATGACGGCAACTGCGGGTTTGCGTTTTGGGACAAGAAATAATCAGAGAATGGTTGAGTGCTGGTCGGACACAAAGTTTAAAACTTGGCGCCGCATCGTACTTCATCAAAAGTACATGCCGCATGCATGAGCCTGTCTCGCAACACCATTTCGCTGGACGGGCATATCGCAAATCACCCTCCATCCACACCTGCGACCGTCACTCGACACCACCGCCGCATGCACCCTTTACGGTGCTGAAGGCCCTGGCAAACTCCCGCCCACCTCTCTCACGCCTTGCAACTTGCGCGCCCATATGGAAGCACTGGTTTGCCGCCGAGCAGGCGGCATGTTCCTGCAGCCACCAAGGCCGTCACCGCAGCAGCAAGCGGCAGTGGCGCTTTACCGCCCTCGGCTCCTCGCAGGCTTTCAGGTCCAAGCAGTGCGACAGGTGCGGCATGCAGAACGACGGAATGCCACACCAGCACCCAACCGGCGCCGCGGAAGTCGCAACCAGCGCGGCCCCGTGCGGTTGGGCGGTGGTGGCAGCAAAGATGACAGCGAAGTGCTTCGCCTCAACAAGGTGCGCGCTTCTGGCTTACTCATATAGCAAACCTTGCAAGCGGCGGGCTGCTTGTGTTGTGCAGCCTGTCCCCCACCAGTCCGCTTGAGTGCTCCAGCGCCACCCTCACTCCAGTGTGGCTGTGCTGCCCTTTCATGCTGCCGTAGGCCATCGCTTCCGCGGGAGTGGCGTCACGGCGTGCTGCCGATGAACTGATCTTTGAAGGCAAAGTGATGGTCAATGGCAAAGTGGTTACTGCGCCAGGCTCTCAAGTGGACCTAAAGAATGACAAGGTAAAGCTGCAAGCGGAATGGCTGGTTGGCAGCAAACAGGCCAAGTTGGGCTGGGTAGCTGGGAGGTACCAGTCAGGCTTACCGGGGTGCAGTGTCAGCTACTTTGCGCCTCCCAGCACTGAACAGTCAGTAATTGGGTGCTGTGTTGGGAGGGAATCGTCAAGTTGCGATGCCAGCATCGTCGTGACATGAAATTAGTTGGTGGCAGCCCGCATGCACCTGGTGCTGTCCACAATCCCCACCCATATGAACCCATATGAGCTCCTTTCGGAATGTGTTGTTTGCAGGTGGTCGTCTCTGGGCGTGAGATCAGCGCAGCCGCAGTGCAGCGCAAGTATTATTTTGCCCTGAACAAGCCAAAGGGCTACATTTGCAGCAACAAATCGGAGCATGATGATGGCGGGGACGGGCGCCTGGTGATTAGCCTGTTTGACGAATGGATTGCGCAATGGAGGCATCGGCAGGCTTGCAGCAGCGATCGCCGTGGTGGAGGTGGCGGTGGTGGGGGCCTGGCTCCGCGTTTGTTTACTGTGGGCCGCCTGGATGTGCAGTCAGTCGGGCTAATCTTCATCACCAATGATGGTGACTGGGCCCACAAGTGAGTTGGAACTATGCTGTTGCCTGGAACGGGTTGTGTGCCTGCGCCACAGCTGCGCCGACGGACCCTTTCCTTGCCCCCATCATGTGGCACTGCACCAGCGGCTGGACACAAGGCGACCCTCCCACCTCTCTGCAATGCATAGGTTGCTCGTAATTACGTCTGTCTCTGTGTTGCCCCCTCGCTGCACCATTACCTGGCCCTTGAGATGGCCTGCCAGAGTCTGCCCAGGCTTGAAGTTAGCCTTGCTTGCCCATTACATCTGCTCATACTTTTTCGTCTCAAGCAGCCTGAAGCGTGTTCCCATCCTCCCTCTCCCTGCTGGTCTGCCACCCCACAGAGTGATGCACCCCAGCAGCGGGATTACAAAGGAGTACAGTGTGACCCTGGAGCGCAAGCCACGTCAGCAGGATCTAGAGGCAATTGCCGAGGGCTGCACCATGGATGGCGTGTTTGTGCAGCCGGTGGCGGTGATCCGGGACGACACAGATGCCACCAAGGCCAACCGCATCCGTATTGTGGTTTCAGAGGGCAGGAACAGAGAGGTGCGTGGGTGGGTTGGCAGTCGTTGTATCAGTGCCAGAAGGGGCCGGAGCCCAAGCGTGGGACGCGGTGCAGGCCGCGCTGGGTCAGTTCATAAATGTATCAGATAGAGCAGGTGCGATGGTTCTTGCTGCACTGCTGCAGAAGAGTGACCATGGATTTGTCTTTTATTTCTGCTCCTAGGTTACCTGCGTGCCTCTTCTTAAAACTGCTGCACACCGCTGCCCCGTTCCTATGTGCCTGCTGCTGCTGCCTGAAGGTGCGCAACCTGGTGGAGCACGCGGGAATGGAGGTGAAGACATTGCGCCGGGTGCGCATCGGCGGGTACCGCCTCCCCCGCGACCTGCCCTTTGGCGGCTTTGTGGAGCTGCGACCGCATGAGGTGCGCCGCGTGCTCAACGTCGGCGCTGATAGGACGATGTAGCACGGCACACAGGACAAGGAGGTGAAATGCCCTTCTCATCACCAAAGTGGCTTTTCACGTGCAGCAGCTGTTTATAATGAATAATAGTGCACCTTGGCTGTAACTCTGGTATCGGCCGGTTGTAAAGATCACATGCTTGAAAAATCTACGACATTACACCAGGACTAGGCAGCTTGTGTCGTGCCTGCTTGCCCACTTTGTGATGAGGCGGCGGCATTGCTGCCAGCAGGGCACGCCAGGGCAGCAAAGCCCAGCATGCCAGCCACCCTTTCTGGGTGCAGGGCATGTGCGTTAGAGCGCACCAAGTCTGCTCTGCCATTTTGATAGCCACAGCTCCGTGTGGAGCCCTGGGCGCAGGGCCCGCAACCAGAACGCCGCTTGAGTAGCGCTAGGGGAGCGGGCGAGCGAACGAGATGTGGGAATATTGGTATGTGTTTTTCGAGTCTTCGCCCTGCCTTCCCGGCGCGCCAGCGCAGTGACTCAAGGGCAAACCCGGCGCTCTGTGCAGGCGTCACAAGCTTTCCAACGATAGGATGCCGAGTATTTCGCTGGATGGCGCGCCAAGCCCCTCTGCGCCAGTCGGTGAGTGCCGCTGTCCAGTCCTAACCACCTGCCAGCAGGCACCGCCCCGACGCAATCACCCCTTTGCTTTTTGCTCTGCCACATGCCATGGCACAATAATCAACAGTTTGGGTTGTCAAAACCATGTTTCAATAACGCCCAGCCACCTTCCGCTGGCCCTGCAGAGCGGGTGGCCATTACTCAGTTGCCGGTGGCGGAGCAGGAATTCTACGAAAACCAGGCGGCGGCTGCGCTTCACCATGATCCGTCTAGCACCTCCCACATCTACTTTAAAGACCTTAAGCTGCTGGCCCACAACGAAGACAGCGAAAGCGATGAGCATGAGGAGCAGCCAGATAACGAGGCGGCAGCACCCATTGATGCTGCAGACGGCGGTTGCAGCCGCATCAGCCTACCGCCACTGGATGCCCAGGCCTCATGCGTCAGCCTGGAGCGCCTGGGCTCAGGTCTGTCAGCAGAGACAAAATAGCTGCATGGGTCTGCAGAAAAACTTTGTCAGGATCCTACCCTCAGCCCATGCAGTTCGTTGCATGGTTGGATCGGTCAATGTAGTTTAAGTTCAGCTACAGGCTCCACTGGGTTACAACTGCTGCACACAGCTGAGTCGTTGCGCCACCTCCTGCGCTGCTGTATCGTGTTGCAGTGCGTGGAGGCAGCGGGAAGCGCAAGAAGCGGGTGGACCGGCAGAAACTGATTGTGATTCTGGTGGGGCTGCCTGCCCGCGGCAAGACCTTCCTATGCAACAAGCTCATGTGCTACCTCAACTGGTGAGATCGTCCAGCTGCCCCGATTAGCTGGTTGGCGTGGCTGGCCTGTTCGACCTAATACGGTCGGCAACCATCAGACAGTTGCTCGTCAGCTCAGCCTGTGAGGAGGGCAACTGCTGCTATCATGCAGCTGCCTATGTAACTTGCTGCTTAGCGGCAGGCTGGTTCTTATGGGTCCCACAGATAGCACTGCATCCAGCCAATTTTTGCTTTGGTGCACACGCATCTCACACGTCCTTCAGCGCTCTTGTCATTGCCCATGCAGGTTGGGCCACCCCACCAAGCATTTTAACGTAGGGCAGTATCGTCGGCGTGTGAAGAACGCAGAGAACCAGGCAAGCTGCCGAGGGATTGAGGAATGCATGTACGCACGTAGAAAGGGCAGTACATGCGGCAGGACGGAAGGCGACAGAAGCCTTAGCAGCAGTTGTTGAAGAGGAGATTTGGCCATGTCGCTGCTGCTGTACCGGGTCCCTGTTGGTTCGGGCAGTGCGTGCGACGTTGCTTTGATGCTCCGCTTCCTACCGCGCATGTCCAGTATTACCTGGCTAATACTTTTGTGACCAGGCGGAAAGAAAGTGATTCGGGTGTTGAGCTTGCACTTGCGCATGCGTGTGCCTATGGATGCAGAGTGCATGGGTGCAAGACGCTGAGTTTTTCGACATCCGCAACTCAGTGGGTCAGCGGCTGAGGCACCAGGCGCTGCTGCTGGCGCTGGATGACCTGGAGGCGTGGCTGGAGACGGGTGGGTGGCTGGGTGGAGTGTTTGGCGGGTGGGTAGATCCCGGTGTGCGTAACCACGGTACTGGTATGGCAGGCAACTGCTTGCCATTTCTTTGCTATGGCACCCCATGTGCTGCCCCTCCTACACCTTTATTTGCAAGAAGTCCTGCCCCTGCCTTTTAACATAGTGCCGTAGTATTCTATGCTGCTCAATTCTTTGAACCATGCCTTATGCCCTCCGCCTCATTCCTTGCCCCGCAGATGGGTCCCAGGTAGCTGTACTGGATGCCACTAACTCCACGGAGGAGCGCCGCAACTTCCTGCGCTCACGCTTCCATGGTGAGCAGGGGCTCCAGGCTCACAGAGCATGCGTCAGGCCGCGAAATGTACCAGCAGTACTAATCAGCAGCGCCCGCAATAGCAAGGTAGTTTGTGCTGAGTGTCCTATGCAGTGGCAATGGTGCGTATAAACCTGCTTTTCGTAAAACACCTGCCCATGCACCACCAAACACTTCTCACAAATGATCTGCCCATGCACCATCACCTTATGTTCTCAGTAGCAGGCACGTATGATGCCCCGCCCCTCTGCAGGGAAGTGGCAGTACCTGTTCATCGAGTCAATCTGCAATGACATGGAGGTGGGTGGGTGGGCGTTTTTGTGCGACCTGCTGAGGTTGATGCACATGCATACCACTTGCCCCGCTCATTCTGGTACCCGTCCAAGAACGATAAGGGCACACTGAGGGCGAGAAAACTTTCCTGCCCTGCCCGCTTTACCCTCCTGCCTCATGCAGTCGTGTTTGCGCACCTCCTGTATATCCTCAGGTCCTTGAGAACAACTACCGACTGAAGATGATGTACAGCCCAGATTACCGGGGCATGGACACAGAGGAGGCAATGAAGGTGAGCGTGGCCTGCCCCAAACCCTCCATCCGGAGTGATGATGAGCACACCATCGTCGAGTTTTGACAAGCACGTGGTTTGTGTCCAGGGAAGGATGCACTGGCCCGCTGCCCCTCACATTCAACTGGGTGCGAATATGCTACACATCACATCTTGTCCTGATTGCGATTAATAAATGTATGCCACAGGATTTTCGTGCCCGCATTCGCAATTACGAGGAGGGGTACGAGACCATCATGGACCGCACGCTGCACTACATCAAACTCATAGACATGGTCACAGGTGGGGTGGCTGGGAAGCTGGTGGTGGTGCTGCCTTTCGGCCGTCTACTTTTCATGAGAAGTTTGAGCGCCTGGGGGTGCGGATGCGGTTGTGCCAGCGTGGCTTCAAGGTTGAGATGCATTGGTTGTCATTCCTCACCATGCCACTTGCCCAGCCAACACTCACCCACTGCCCCAAACCTCACAGGGCGGGGCTACATGGACGTCAACCGCATCTCCGGCTACCTGCCAGGGAAGATGGTGTTCTTCCTCATGCAGGCACGGTGCAGGAACCAAGAGAACAGGACGGGCAGGAGGGGCCGGTTGAAACTCACCGCATCTATTGCTTGCCTGTCATGCCCCTGGTCTGTCATGGGCTGCGTTGCATTTGCTCTGCACCTAACCTCTGCCTGCACACCTTGATTGCCCTGCATCTGACCATTGCCTGGCGCTGGTGCAGGTGTGCCGTGCGGGTGTGGGGCGGCCGCGCAAGATATGGCTGACTCGCCACGGAGAGTCACAGTACAATACCGTGGGCAAGATTGGGGGCAACTCGGGACTGAGGTGTGGCGGCTGCTATTAGTATGGGTGTTCTGCTTGTGTTCTACTTCTCCTTCGCTCTTGTTTTACACCTTTGGTGTGCAATCATTGATGCAACAAAGAAGACAAGCATTTGGGAGTGTATTGCGTGGGCTGACAGCCAGCCAGCAACGGGGCTGTGCGGGTAGTGTGCACCTGCGTTGGGGGAACCCTGTACAGCGGCCACCATTTTCCCCCGCGACGCACTCGTTGCCCCTGTTGTCACCAGTCCCACTTTGCTCTGTGCTGTAGCCTACGAGGCGAAATGTATGCGCAGTTACTGCCTGAAATACTAAACAGCCGCATCCCCAGGACACCTGACGGGAAGCAGTACCCTGTGGCGGGTGAGTGGCATTCCAGCTGGCGGTTCCCATGCGCCCGTGCATTTCGGTATTCTCGCAACCACAGCTGGTGCCTGCCTGCCTGGTGGCACACACATCGCCGGGATGTACATCCATTATCCCACGCCTCACATAAGCCGCTCCCCCCGTAATTCTCCCTTTCCTCCCCTCTCCTCTTTCCTCACATTACCCACCTCCTCCTCACCTTCCCTCGTCCTCTCGCCCCTGGTTTCCTCCCCGTTTTCAGTGTGGACGTCCACTCTTGAGCGCACCATCGTCACCGCCTCAGGCCTGCCCTACCCAAAGGTGCAGTGGAAGGCGCTGGACGAAATACAGGTGCTATATGGCTCAGCTTGACTCAGTGCAGCAGTCACGCCACAGCTCGCGCTATGCCCCGCTTTCTAGGCTGTCCAGACTGCAAGGCCACTGTTTGTGCGTCCTCTCAAACTTCGCAAAGGCTTCTGCCAGCCACTTCGCTGGGTTGAAGCCCCTCCCACCTTGCCGTATCTGGTGCTTTGTTGGCAACACCACCCGCGCATGTACCATGCTAGTGCAAGCCACCCAGCACGGTCCGGCTTCCTCTTCTACCCACATTATAATCTTCTGTCCTGCTTACCCTGAGCTGATGCCTGCCTTGCAACACCTGTGCCCGTACCTATCAGCATTCTGCTTGCCACACATCCACCCAAGTGGTGTATCGCTTTTCATGTATTATGCATGTTTCAGATGTGCCCCCTCCATCTGTGCCTTCCTTTGACACTCCATAGGCCGGCACCTGCGATGGGCTGACATACGAGGAGGTGGCCGAGCACATGCCACATGAGTTCGAGTTGAGGCGCAAGGACAAGCTGCGGTACAGGTAGGGAAATGCGGTGCATGCATATGACGATTTGCCTGACAGGCTGGCGTGAAAGTATGAAAAGATTGATTTATTACATCCCTGCACCACATGGCATATGCCTCCCGGTGCAAGAATGCCCAACGCTCCTTGCGGTAGTGATGAAGTGCTTGGCCGGCTTCGTGGTGGTACATCCTCCTTTAGCACGGTAGGCCTTCCTGCGGTACCATGTCCTGTATGTGTGTGGCATGTGTGCAGGTACCCCAGCGGTGAGTCATACATGGATGTGATACAGCGGCTCGAGCCTGTGGTCACAGGTAGGGTGGGAATAGGCACACAGGGGTCTCATGGTTGACCAGAAGGCAACGCTGGGAGGGGTCTGGCTGCAGTACACACAGCAGATTGAGCAAGGGATTGAGGTGTGATATGTAGTGCTTGGTTGGAAAGCGTGGTGAAGGGTGGGTGCAGCAGCAGCACGCCTACGGGGCCGCCCAGGCCAACCCACACTGTCAGAAGAAACCCTTGTGCTTATATTTCCTGGCAGGTTTGGAGGCTAAGTGCTTGCGGCAAAGTACCGGGTCTGGCGCTCTGGCTATGCCTAGCTAACTTCCCACTTCCCTTCCCAAACCTTGCTTTCCTAATGCCCTCAGCCACACCTGTACCCCATGTGTGCGTGCAGAGGTCGAGAGAGAGAAGGAGTGTGTGGTGATTGTGTCTCACCAGGCTGTGCTCCGGGCGCTGTATGGTTACTTCATGAACCAGCCACTGGACGTAAGTAACAGGAGGTGGGGATGATGGCGTTGTGCCCTGCGACTACTGGTGCTGTCCTAGCCCCCCGGTGCCAGTATGGGTGCATCTGCTTCAAGCTTTAGGGCTGACTCTGGTGCCTCTTTTAGCCATGCTTTTGCTCATAGCTGTTTCCGCTCCCTGCCCCGCCACCTCAGCTGGGGTTGCGGATGTATCCACCAGCGACACCTCATCATAGCACCAATCCGCAACCACATACCTCCACCTTCAACCTGTATATGTTGTGCTGTGCGTGCTGTGTTGTGTTGTGCAGACTGTGCCCAGCATTGACATCCCGCTGCACACGGTGATGGAGCTTGTGCCCAAGGCCGATGGCACCATGGCTGAAACACGGTTCATTGTGGATGTGGACAAGGCCATGGCGGACGCAAGCGGGCTGCTGCACGGGGGTGGGCTGGGGGTTGAAAGGGGGCTGGTAGTGACACGAAGTGGTGTGATGCTGTCCTGCGCTCTGCTTGTTGTTGTCGTATTTGCTGACTTTCCAAGGCTGTTTTCGCCCTGAGGCGGGAGAGAACGGCCTGATGCTCAGCTCTGCTGCGTACAAGCTGCAGAGACTTGTTGCGCCTGTCGCCTCCCCAAGACACACCGTACTCGCCACCCCATGTGCCCGAACGCAGGCGCTGAGTCTGAGCCCTCCTCGCTCAGCAGCAGCCCTGAGAGGGGGGCCTCCGCCGGCGTGCATTTCAGCCTGAGCAAAGAGGCCAGTGGTGGCGGCGAGGGAGGAAGCAGGGGGTCGCTGTTCAAGCGCAGCCTCAGCATGGCTGAGCTTGCTGCTGCGGAGCTGGTGCGGCAGGAGGAGGTGGGCATACAGACGCAGGAGTCAGGGGAGAGCCCAGTCCTGGCGGCAATAGCGGCGGAGATGCTGCAGAACAGCAGTCGCAACAGCATCGGAGGGCGCAGCATTTGAGTGGTAGTTTTCTAGTTTTCTGGGTAGCTGTAGTCACCGGTGTAGCTGTAGTCACAGGTGGCTTGCTGGCACTTGAAGTGGTAGTGCTGCTCCTCACCCAGCCTGTTTGCCGCGCTTGTTGTACCACTGATGCCAAACTGCAATAATGCCAGCGCTGCTCAAGTGAATATTTGCTCCCCCTCCCCTGCTGTGCTGACATCCTCTTGCTCTGCTGCTCCGTTTTGCCAGTTAGGTATAGGTATACGCTTTCTACAGCAGCTGCCATTTCCCCCACATGTTGGCATTTCATTCTTTACCTTGGTGTTGAGAGCATGGAGGTTTTGGAAGTTAGGAATGGAGAAAGTTGGACTGCGTTGCCCGTAGAAAAAACTGAGCACACAGGCATAAGGGCATGCCAGGCGTGCATGTAAGGAGGGTCTGAGGCGGGGAATACACAAGGGAGCAGGACAGACTGGAGCATATCAACTGGACAGCAATGGGAGAGGGGCATGGCATGTCATTCAAGAACATGGCACAAGACGGGGAAGCTAAGTAGCAGCATGGGCGTCTGCCTACCATAACATTGGAACAGTGCCATTAGCGCGGCACAGCCGTGGAAAAGCCGATGACGATGCCCACCGCCATGTGCACTATCACGCACACCACTGTACAGCCTGGCACTAGGCGCCGCTAGCTGGTTCTGGTAACAACGAAAAGCGCAGCTTACGAAGTGCAGGTTTGTTAGTTGATGGAGCGCAGAACGCGCTGCACCGTAGTGCGCATGTCTTGTGGGCTCATCTTTGTGCTCACAATCACCTCCTGCACCACCTTGCCCGCCCGCACAGCCAGGTGGTACCCGTCATCCACAACCTCCTTGGTGATCCACAGCTCAAGGTCCTGCAACATGGGAAGGCCAGCAGGGCACAGCAGCACGGCAGCAGCAATGAGACTGGTGCAGGACGATGTGGGCATCTCTGGGCATCTCTAATGTGTGCAAAAGCAGTGATGCGGTTGCATTACATTGCGCTGTTGTACTGGTAGGATTGCTGCGGTTGGTGGCATGGCTGCAATGGCTGCTTCGGCTGGCTGCAACAGCGCGTACTCAGCAGTCCTGACAAGCGCGCTCCTGCCATGTCCAACTCGAGCAGTGTTGTGTGAGCATGGATCCTGCTTGCTGCGCTGCCACAGCGCAGCCCACGTGCCTACTCAGCCACCCACCTGGCTCACTGTGCGCTTCTCCTCTACACAGCGTCCCAGCGTGATTGAGGTGATGCCCGCCTCCCTGTCCAGAGCCTCCAGAATCTCATCTACACCCTGGGGCACGGACGTGGGCACCGACAGCTGCTCGTAGCTGCCTGCCTGAGCTCCGTTGGTGCACATAGAGGGGGAGTGAGGGCAGGAGAACGCGTTTAGAAAAGATAGTCAGGTAGGAACCACACGCATATGGGCTTAGAGATCAACACGAGCATCACCGGCGCAGAGTAAACAGCACGCTCATGCAAGCAGGCACCATTCTGTGAAGCTCCCACATGCTGTCGGGCAACTGCTACTGGTTGGAGCAGTTATCCAATGGCTGCTGGCAGCATTCATGTTCCCCCCAACCAGCCGGCCAGTATGTGTCACACCTCCTTGCCCAGCGGCAGCACATTGTCCAGAGTTTCCTTGAGCGGGTCCTCCTCCAGCCGCTTCAAGCTCACAACCACCTGCAGTAACAAGGAAACACCACACAAGAAGGCAGCACAGGAATGAAACAATCAAAACAATGGACTGACGCAGGCAGCTAGAGTAAGTCCGGCAAGCCTGCAGCCCTCCAGGTTCTCTCCCCGCCCAAGCATCACCTTACCCACCCACCTTTGCCTGTGGTGCCTGCTCCCGGTGGAGCACCGCTACGCGGACCAGCTGCCCCGTGTGTAGCACTTCGGTGGCGGAGTTGAGCCAGGAGTAGGAAATCTCCCGCATTGGCAGCACGACCTCGGCACGCGGGCAGGCCTGGCCATTTACTGCAGCGAAACAGAGTCAGGAATGGGTGTGGGTTGCCGGGTGATGCATCAGTGCTGCGGCCACTCAGAAGACTCAGTGTGCCCTCTCCTGCACTGACCTGCCTTATCAATGCACCTCGCTACCCTGCCACTACCACAAGAGCCAGTTGTTTACTCCAGCTCCCTCTCAGCTGACATCCCAATGGAAATCAGCCATTGTGGATGCCGAGTGCAGGACTGGTTGTGTTTCTCCACATCCAAACCCCTCGACCAAACACCACCGGCTGCACCGCCACCCCTACTGCTAAGTAAGTGGTATGCACCTGCGTGGCACTCGATGAAGGCACCCCAGTCTGTGATTGAGCCCACGGCCCCCTCAACAATGTCGCCGGGTCGCAGCATGGCAGCCAGCTCATCCAGCAGCACAGCCTTCTCGCTCACAACCAGACGGTTCTCAGGCACAATCACCTGCCACAACAGCCGAAAAACAACGATAAGAGTTATGGGACATGGGTACGTGATAGAAAGCGGAAGTCCAGCACAGTATGATCAATGGACGAGGGCGGCATGGCGGAGGCTGCCATGATGTGGCACGGCCCAGCTTGAGTTGCCGCTGTAAGGAGCAGCAAATCAAGCCGGTGAGGCCAACAAACATACAAAGTGGGCAGCTGGAGAAAACAAAGAGCGGGCACAGAGCGTGCCCACCTGTGTGACCTTAACTCTGAGAGGTGTTCCCACCAGTTTTTGATGACCGTTGGGCGGCGTCGGGATGCGGGTGCCATCTGGGTGGCGCTGCTCTATGCGGGAGGGATCCAGCAGCTTGTAGGGAAGGAAGCCTGTCAGCTTGCCAACGGACATCAGCAGGCCTGCAGGCAGCCAGGAGAGGCGGGCAGGCAGGGAGGGCGGGTGTCACTAGCAAGCAACCGGCCAAGGTGTCCGCGAGCCTCTGAACGGAACATGCCGACAGCTGCTGATCAGCCTAAACCAGCGAATGGCTGAGTGGTCTGGCATTTAGGACTGCAGAAGCAACATGTCATCGATTTGGCACGATGTGGCAATTTACAAACTGCAAAACACTAGCTAGCTTGCTTGCCCTAGCAGCAAGCCCATCCTCAGGACTCAGCAGGCTGCCAACAGGGCAGATGAACAAAGCAGCCAGACACGTGTTGGCGAAATGAAAGCATGCCAGCTTAGCAAGCCGTGCAGCCACCATCCATCGGGGCATGCATGCAACGAGCCAGCGAGGCAGGCGCAAGGTCGGGAAGGAACCAGCAGGCCGAGGCACACACCCGACTTGTTTGCGCTCTTCACCACTGTCTCCAGCACTGTGCCTTCCTTGCGCATCTGCACCACCTCATTCCACGCCTCCGTCATCAGCTTGGGCTTGCGCACCTCAACAGTATCTTGAGCCGCCACTGCTGCTGCAGCTGGTACTTGCTCGGGAGCAGGGCTGGCATCCGCCTCGCTGGCTGCTGCGCAGCGTGGATGCAGCCTGCGCCTGGAGTGTGCGATGGGTGCTGGTGCGGATTGCAGCACCAGTGGTTGGCGTGATGCTGGGCCACGGCAGGCCCTGTTGCATGCCTGCACAGCAGGCACACAAGGCACGGGTTAGTGGCGACGGATGCGGCACTGGGGCGGCAGACCACAGGCTCATACCGATTACGGCGTTCATCCCGCCGCCACTCATTTGCAGACTTTAAGCGCTCTCAAAGCCTTACCGCAACCCTGCTTGCAACGGGGCAAGCTGTGCCTTGCATTTTAGTCGGCGTGGCGTTCGCGGGCGGGAGAATGTGCTAACTAATCAAGCTCCTGATGACTGTTAGAGCTTATGTTGTCAGGAAAAGCACAAGGGAGTGGCCTTTGGGGGCAGGGTGTGTAAATTGCTGTCCGGTGTTTCGCCAGACAGCCCGGAGAACACCCACAAAAGTCGGTAAATTGTAGAGGAGTCGCAGGCGTAAATTAAGGGCCGACGCTACATGCATGCGGGCCAACGGCAGTAGACCCTGCTCATGCTAAGCCAATGCCAGCACACAGGGTGGAGGGTTTCCAGATTGCGCCTTTGCCTTGTTTTCACGTAGTTGGGTCAGTTGGTGCGGTCTTGGAGCACGATGGCGGCATCAACGTGCACCCTGCGCCTCGCGCCCGGCGCTGCTGCAGTTGGCAGCTCTGCTGCCCGCAGCCGGGTGGCGGCTCTTAGCAGGCCAGCTGCAGCCGGTGAGAAACGCAGCAGCCGCAATGTGCCAGGGCGCTGCCTATGATCACCCTCCTCTCCTTGGCTACTGGTCGCCTATCGGCTAAAAGTGGGCGCTGCTGTCTGCAGTGCGTGCCAGCCAACGCTCCCTGGTTGTCAAGGCTCAGAAGCGCGAGTTGATGATGTGGGAGGCGCTGCGCGAGGGCCTGGACGAGGAGATGGAGAGGGACCCCACCGTCTGCCTGATGGGTGCGCTGCCGCCGTGCTGCAGAGCAGCTCGCGCTTGACGTTGGCAGCGCTGCCTGCCAGGAGAGTGGCTGGTACCAACACAGCGGACTCTGGGCATCTGTTTGCAGGCAGCTGCTCCGCCCCCTCGCTCTGCAGAATCCCTGTCGCTGAAACTGGCGGCTGGCGGGTGCCGCCAGAATCTGGCGCCCGCTCCCATGGTTGCCTGCTTCCATCAGCACTGTCCATTGTTTGCACATACATGCAAACAATGGTCATATATCAAATGAGCTTTCGCATTGAATGTCCCAGCCGTAAAGCGTTTGGCCCTGACGCTTCAGTTGCAATGTGCAACCTTGTGACAGGGTGGGACCTGCTCCGCCACTGCTTGCTCGCGTGCTCTCTGGTCAGACCTCCATTTCATACCTCCTGCTGGATCGCCCTATGCAGGAGAGGATGTGGGCCACTATGGCGGTTCCTACAAGGTATCCTATGGGCTGTACAAGAAGTACGGCGACATGCGGCTGCTGGACACCCCTATCTGCGAGAACGGATTCATGGGGATGGGCGTGGGTGCCGCCATGACTGGTCTGCGCCCCATAGTGGAAGGCATGAACATGGGCTTCCTGCTGCTGGCGTTCAACCAGATTTCCAACAACTGCGGCATGCTGCACTACACCAGCGGCGGGCAGTTCAAGGTGCCCATGGTCATCCGCGGCCCCGGGGGCGTCGGCCGCCAGCTGGGTGCTGAGCACAGCCAGCGCCTCGAGTCCTATTTCCAGTCAATCCCAGGCAAGCCTTGCTGCACAGACCGGCAGTGAGTGGCTCTCTGGAGGGGTGGGTGCAGGAGGATGCTGGGTTTGATGGCCTTTGTACCCTTATGTAGTGTTGCCAGCTGGCCAACCAGCTGGCAGGCTGCTGCAAGCATGCATGCTGGTGCTTGAACAGCCGTCCTGTAACACTCGAACAGGATGCACCTGGCATGGTTGCTGCCGTATTGCTTTCCACCTTTCCACTGCCGCGCTTGGTCGTCGCTTCAATTGACCCGCCCCCACTGGTGTCCTTCCCATTGCATCTTGCCCTGCCTGCAGGCGTGCAGCTTGTGGCCGTCTCCACCGTAGCCAATGCCAAGGCACTGCTGAAGAGCGCCATTCGCAGCGACAACCCCATCATCTTTTTTGAACATGTGCTGCTCTACAATGTCAAGGGTGGGTGTGGGCCATGCTGGGCTTGTCAGCAAGTTGGCACATGGTGCCCCTTTTGAGGGTCGTGGGTGAGCAGCGTGGTTTTGGTGGGCTGGGTGCTCCAGAGTGGTTGGGTGTTCCACAACATGAACACAGGCATGTGGCTGCTGGCATGCTTGCGCCAACAAAGCTGCCCCCAGCTGGACAGTTGCCAGCATGTGTCCAAGGCAATCAGCCGGCATCTGCTCTCTCAACCCTCAAGAAATTCATTTCGCGCTGCTACTTCCTGCCACCTTTCCCAAGGTTGCGGTATTGTTGCTACCTGCCACTGTTGCATCTGTTACATGCTCAACCATGCTGCGTGGACATGTGTTCACATGTGTGTTTCAAATGTGTGTTTGTGTGCGCGTGTGTTTGCCGTGCGCAGGGGAGGTGCACCCCGGCGACTACTGCCAGTCCCTTGAGCGTGCGGAGCTGGTGCGTGAGGGCACCGACGTCTCCATCTTCTGCTACAGCCGCATGCGCTACGTGGTGATGCAGGCGGTGGCCGAGCTGGAGAAGCAGGGCTACAACCCTGAGGTGCGTGGGCACGTTGGGAAAGGGACTGGTGAAAGTAGTAGGGGCAGAAAAAAATAGGATGGGCGAGAATATCCGGCACGGAGCATAGATGGTAACAGGACTGGACGGGCTGCATGATTGGCTGCCTAGTAGGCTGTGTGGGATATAATGGTGGGCGGCCCTTGTTGGGTGAGGGAGCCTGTGGTGGGGAATTGCGTTGGAGCAGCAGTGCGACTGTAGACAACACTCGGCACAGTTGGCGCACGGTAACCCCTTCTCTAACCGCATTAGCTGCACCGCACGCTGGTGCCATGGTTCTCACCTTGGTAGGCAGCTGTGCCCTGTGCAGGTGATTGACCTCATCTCCCTGAAGCCGTTCGACATGGAGACCATCTCCAAGTCGATCAAGAAGACCCGCAAGGTGCGGCAATGTGCCTTCTACTACGAAGGGGAGTTAGGAACTAGGAATCAAGCTTTGCCCCATTGCCTACCAGCCAGCCAAGGTTGCCCAGCCTTTTCAGCTTAATCCTGATGGTGAATGGCCCACCATCCAGGCGGCCCCGTTGCTCATTTCCTGCAACCCGGGGAGGCAAGGCCTAACAACCATAGCACCATCCACTGCCTCTGCACTGTTCAAGCTGCCAGTGTGTTTGGCGAACCTGCATGTGTGCACAAAGCAGGTTTGCAGCCAGCTGGCCGGCCGTCTGCGCATACCCTCTTTCCTTCATAATATGGCTACCTGTGGCATTCCAGCTAATGCCGTTTACACCGCCCTACTGTGCTGACCCTGCCGCCTTCCCCTGCCTACTTCTCCGCCCCACCTTTCCTGTCCAATTTTCTTAGCCACCATCGTGAGCCTTGCGACCACCTTGCCAGCCTATGGCCCCACCTGCATCATCCCCGGCCTTTGTCTGTTTCAGGCCATCATTGTGGAGGAGTGCATGAAGACCGGCGGCATTGGCGCCTCCCTGTCTGCGGTCATCCACGAGTCGCTGTTCAACGAGCTGGACCATGAGGTGGGGGGCCTGGGGGAAGACTGTGCTGGTCTGGGATTTATGAGTGTTGATTGACTGGTTCGACCACCACACCATTCTTTGTGGTGTGGTGGTCATGTCTGTGG
>JAAMXP010000776.1:0-21027 GCA_019693395.1 Ettlia oleoabundans
GGGGTAGGGGGGTGGGGTGGCAGGGCGGGGCCTCAGCGGGGAGAACAACAAATGCCTTGGGTTATGGCTGGCCGTGAGTGAGGGGAGCAAGCGAGTGGCGGTGAAAGAGTGGTACGCCGACACCGGCCGGTGCCAGCCACGCAGCTGCCAAGGCAGCCAGAGCAAAGCGCTCGCAGGGCGGTTTGCAGTAGTGGGTGGTGGGGGCAGTACAGCTGCCTGGACGCGGCGCCGGGGCAGCAGCGCTGCCATGGAGGGATAGGGTTGCGGAATAGCCACAACCGCAGGGGTGTGCGCCCATGCTCCCATGCGGGACACGGCCACTGCCGCCCCAACAGGCCTGCTTGCTCTCCTATCGTGCGACTGAGGGCGCGCCGTGCTGGGCCATATTGGTGACTGCGGCGCTGCCACCGCCACCGCCACCAGCTGCGGCTGGGGCCTTGCCGTACTCCAAGCTCGCGCCGGGCCTGGCAGCTGCACCCGGCGGCAGCAAGCGGTTGCCATGCTGCGGCTGGCTGTGCATCTGCCCCTGCCCTTGCAGCTGACTGTAGCCGCCCCCCAGAGGCACCACAAGTGGGCTGGCCTGGGGTGACAGCAGCCCAGGCGACAGCGCCCCACCAAGCAGAGAGTCGCCACTGGGCGAGCAGCTTGTGCCGCTGCTGCCCAGCCCGTCCTCCTGATGCGCTGGCAGGCCGCTGCTGCAGTGAAACAGCAGGGGCACAGCAGGTGTGGGAGCGTGAGAACGGCGTGCAGTGTGCTGGGTTGCGGTGGCGTCAGGAGAGCCAGCAGGGAGCACTGGACTCACTCTCCAATCCACAACTAATGGGCACAAGACAGGGCCCAACAGTGGGTGTGTGCCCCACTTCGCGCTCACTGCACATCACACACACATATACACATACTGGAAGGGCCCTCGCCTCACCTCAGCATGTCGGCGCTAGCTCGGGAGCTCGCCAGCATGGCAAACGCCTGCCCATAGCCATGGCTCTGACTGTAGCCGTAACTTTGTCCGAGGTTATGTCCAAGGTTATGTCCAAGGCTGTGGCTGTGGCTCAGCGAGCTCACAGAGGCGTAGCTGTGGCTGTGGCTGCAGCTGCCCTGCAGGCGGTGTGCTGACAAGGACCTCGACATGCCGCCCGACAGGGAGCGAGACATGCCCCCGTGAACCTTCCTCTCAAGCTGAGATTGCTCGCCGCTATGGGGGGTGGGCATGGGCAAGCTGTCGGTGGCTGTAGCCAGCGAGGCATCCGAGCAATGGGAGCCCCCGCTGCCTAGCTGCGCCTGAAAGTTGCTGTTGGAGGGGTAGGCCTGCAGTACAGGTGGCAGCGGCACAGGCAGTACAGGCACTTCTGGACACGACAACCAAGGCAATAGGCCATGCACAGACAGAGCAAAACGGGAGGACACAGCAGGGGGCCATGCATGGCCAGGCGGCAGTTCGCAGGGGACAACCACTGCATGCAACATGCGCCAAGTGACATTCAGCCTAGCTGACTTGGTCCCCCACCACTTTCTGGTCGTTATATATTCGCACCTTGCGCACAGGTCGCAGCATGGCCTCAAGGGGTAGCGACATGGCCCCTTCCTCCATGCCGCCCTTACGAGCCACGGGGATAGGCTGCGGCCCGCTGCTGCTGTGCCGCGCCAGCGGGGCGTGAAGCTCTTGCCATGCTGCGTATGCAGTGCCCCTGCAGATCAAATGTCGAACGCCGGCAGAGAGAAAGATTTACAGACAGCAACTGAGCAAGTTGACAGACAGCAGGCGGGAGGTGGGTAGGCAGCCACAGCAGGGGCAGCAGCCACAGCAGGCCATGTGCCAACAAACAGCAGCATCGGGTCGTCGCAGCAGCCACAGTGGGGCGATACAGCACAGCGGCCGCACTGCAGTGGCAGACGCGCACGTCACGGTGCTGTGATGGGGCGCCGCTCGGTCCCTTGCTGCCATGCTGCCTGCCCAATCAAGCATGCTGCCATGCTGCCCGAGTGCTACTCACATAGCTGCCTGTAAATCACAGGTGCAGGTGCTTCCCTGCTTCCCTGCACGCGTGGTAGGATGGACACCGCAGCGTCTGTGCTGCCTGCCCTTCCTCCCTCACACTTTCCCTCCCTCGCACCCCATTGCGACTCACCTGCGTGTGCTGTGCTCGCTGTGTTCCGATCCCAGGTCTCCATAAGAGCTATGAGGGCTCATAGAACTGAAATCATCCATCCGAAGCAGTACGCCGCTGCTGCCGCGCCCCATGCCCCGAGAGGACGGCTCCCGCGGCGATGCTGGGCCCTGCAGAGGGGCGAGCTCAACATGCCGCTGCACTGGTGAATGCAGCACCCGTGGTGGCGGCACCGCTGCCGCCGCTGCCTCCGCTGCCACCGCAGCCGTGGCAGAAAGCGAAGCGGAGCTGCTGTCGCTGCGGTGAAGGGGGCGGGCATACTGAGGTGCATCCCGCAGAAAGGGGCTGCCAGGCGGCGGCGGCGCCCCGGCCTCCAAACACCCCTCTGCTGCGGCAGGTGGGGAGCCAGCCACACTTGCACCCTTCTCGGCATCAGCCGCCGCATCAGCAGCGGTGGGTATCGGGGCTGATTCCGAGGCGGGTGCTGGGGCTGGTGCCGAGGCTGCGACCTCTTCAGTAGGTGGAGCCTGAGGTGCCTGCTGGCTGGGGGTCACGGCGGCCTGCTCCTTGCCAGCAGCATTGGAGGTCGGCATAGCATCATCGCTGTCCTGCGCTTTATCCTCCTCCCCATACAAGTGCTTAAAGTATTGCTACAAGGAGTGGGCAGGCAGGCAAAACAAAAGCGAACTTATAAGAGCTGGGGACAACATACACGTATATGAACTTCTTGAACAGTGGGTGAAAAGGATGACGCAACTGCACTAGAACTGGTGCGGAGGACTCACAACCTGCCTCCTGTAGTGCTGGCTGTGCAAACGCTGCAGCGCTCCCGCCCACGGGCCAAGCCAGCCCCTCTGCCTGCCAGCCTAGGCAGGCTGGCAGAATAGCCAGCCCACATGGCAGTGCCAAACGGCGGCGTGTGCCACCCACCTGTGGCTTATGGTTTGAAGGGTTGCAGTCTCGCTCCAGCCGCCATTGCATGTACAGATCGTTGGCTTCGTCATTGCAGGAGGCTGCCCTGGCCAACACCCGCGGCACGCTGCTGGACCTCTCCTCATCCACGGCGCTCAAGGGAGGGGGCAGACCCGCGGTGTGCAGAATCACGCAGCAGATGTCGTCCACAATTGCCTGCAGGAAGGAAAGGACAGACAACGGGGCATCAAGCAAGGGAAGGGTTGAGGCAGTGGATAGAGCTGGGGAACAGAACTATGGGGACAGGCGCAAATGCACGGCACACACCCTCTTGCTACCAACCCCAGCCGTTCCGCACTTTCAATCATGGATGCTACACAACCAGCCAACTCCTCGTAAACCAGCGCAAGGAAAGGATACAAGACAGTCCACCTCCACCTCTCTAGCACGCCAGATGAACCCAGCAACCCACTTTACCAGCACGCCAGGTGAACCCAGCAACCCACTTCAACAGCACGCCAGGTGAACCCAGCGACCCACCTCATCATGCAGAGCCTTCCATCGCTCCTGAGCCTCCAGGGTCAAGGCCTCGGCGCACGACAGGTGCGGCTGGCGCAGCTCACGGTACCGCTGCACAAAGTCGGCGACCGCAGCATTGTCCATGACGTCCCACAGCCCGTCGGTGGCAAGGATCTGCATGACAAGTATGTGAATCTTTCATTAAGGAACAAGCGACTGGGCAGAACTGATGGGCTATAGCATCTGTGATCAGGAAAGGATCCAAAGTAGCTGGGGTATGCAGCCCAAACTAGGTTGAAAATCCCAGCTAAGGCTAAACACAGACGGCAGGCCAACGGCATAATAGGCTCAATCAACATGCACGGCTGCCTGGCGCTTTGGCCATTATTGTAACACGATGCACGACTGTCTCGCGTTCTTCCCCCTTCCATTACGGTGTTGCAACAACTGTGATCCGTACGATTAGAATGTCCGGCTCACCAGGAAGAGATCACGATCGCCAAGGGTGTAAGTGTTGAGGATAGGCTCCGCGCTGACCCCCACCGCGTGGGCATACAGGTCTCCCAGCGAGCGAGACATGGCCAGCCCGGGAAGCACATCGTCGCCACGGCGGAACACGCGGTAAGCGCCCACTCGCTGCCCCCTCTCGTCCAGAAGCTGCTTCACCACGCCGCCTGCAGCACAGCGGGAAACCCCAAATATGGATGTAAGAGCGCTCACAGAACCATACACAGTAGACTACCGCCTCTTACAGCTAGACAGTAGTAAAGCAGTAGGGCTGGCGGTGAGGGGTTCGTGCGCACCTGACGAGACGATCCGCTGCTGCTCCTCCGGCAGAGAGGGCTTGGCATCCCACGTGAGGGGCACAGCCTCCAGCTCGCCGTTGGGTGCTCGCCGCGCCACCATGCAGCGCGAGTCGCCGCTGCTGGCCACCAGAACCCTGCGTCCCACCACCACTGCGCAGCACGCGGTGGTCCCGCTGAGGGAGGCATCAAAACCGGCAGCCGCTGAGTCCCTCATGGCGGCGTTGACCTCAAGAAAGGCCTCCTTGAGCGCGCGCAGCCGCTTGCGCTCGCTACCCGCGGCAGTCAGCTTAGGGGCCAGCAGCTGCGGCAGGCGGGTGCTGGCCAGTTTGGCGGCGTGCCGCCCATAAGGACCATGCCCGTCGAACACCCCCGCAAACGTCTGGTGCGGCTGGCCGCAGAAATGCTCTATCACGACAGCGTCGTCCTGCACCACCAACAGTGGGAGGCCCATAAAGATTGCAGAAATCAAGCAGAGAAAGGGTGGGCGGACAGGCAGGCTGTAGGGCAGGCAAGCAGGCCATCAAAGCAATCAGCAAGGCAGCAAGCAGCCTAGGCGGCAGAGAGCGGGGCAGGCAGTCACAGCGTCACCCAGCAGCGGTCACCTGGCAGTCCGACTTGAGCCAGCGCGCGTTTGCCTCTGCAAACATCCTATCTTCCTCGCTCATTGCTGGATCCTCCAACCAGTAGAAGCAGGGGCGTATGCCCACCTCTGAGGCAGACACCGCCGCCAACGGGCGCACGCCGCCTTCATCGCCAAAGACTGTGCCTGCAGAGGGTATGGGTGCGCTTACAGCAGGTTGCAAGGAGGCCAGATTGCCTGGTAGAGGGTGCCGGTGGCTGCGGTGGCCAGGTGGCGGCAGCGGGCAGCGGCGGTGGGCTGATTAATTGGCAGAGATGGCAGCGAGGGGCATCTGGCAGCATGTAAAAGGAAGGTCTACCTTTCACCAACCCAGGCCAAGGCAATAGGTGGCAACTACCCGCACCTGGCGCACTAAAGCAGGAGGACAGGAACGGTATTCTCCTCCGCTGCTGCTGCTGCTGGTGATGCTGTTGGTGGCGCTGGTGCTGGTGCTGCTGCTGGTGATGCTGTTGGTGGTGCTGCTGCTGGTGATGCTGCTTTCTCTCCGCCTGTGATGGCGAGGTGGAGTGGGCGAGCGCATCGCTTGCTGGCGGCGGTGACGCCGCCGCAAGGGGGCTGCCTGTTGCCGACGACAGCCAGCCGGGCGTGTGGTGCGATGATAAGTTTGAGCTGGCGCTATCTGCAGGGCTGCTCTTGCTGAGCGCAGCCGCATTGGGGCTGATTTTGCTGAGGGCTAGGCTAAGAGCCGAGCCGCCCCGAACTTTGTGCTCGTCAGGTGACGTCATGGCGGCCACTCAGCCACCCCTGCTCGTGACCAACCAGCTGACGCACGGTGGGCGCCGCTCAACACAAGCTGGACCGCGGCATCGTCGGCGTGTGTTGGGCGGGGCAGAGTCTGCCTGCAGCGATAGAGGGTGCAAGCCCTAATGCAAGGCGTGAAGGCGAGGTGTCAAGCCCTAGCCGCCCGCCCCGGCATCAAGGTTCAGATGTAAAGGCAGCGCTCTGTTGTTACTACGAGCACGGTCAAATACTTGCTAGAGCTTCAGGGGGGCTGACGCCAAAAGGGGTCACGGGGGGTTTGCACCCCGCGGGCAAGCACAAACCGACGCTCGCCCAGCAACAACCAGCCCAAATTTAACTACCAAGCAAAGTAACCCAGCGAGGACTCAAGGGCTGTCTGGCGCTTGGCCGCACATCGCTGCTCCTCTCCCAGCTCTATGCTATGCACAAGACGCAGCAAAGATGACCCGTATGCACGCGGGGCGCACCCTATCTCACTCTGCTTGGAGATGGCACACCAAGACCACTTGAGCAAGAGGCAGGAGAACTTAAGTAAGCCACTAGCGCTGCAACTCGCTACAATCACGCACTCTCAGCGGCAAAAGGGGACATAGCAAACCGATTCCGGCCCCAAAGGCCCATGCATGAGCGCAGGGCGCGAAAAAGGCTTAGGGCGCAACATAAAACCGAAGCGCAAAGCATTCCTCAGACATTCGCGCTCCTTGATTGCGCAAGGTAAGCACAGTAGCGCAGCAGGCGGGGTCTAAGTTACAAAGCAGCCGCTGCCGTGCAAGGGTTGCCGCCCGACCAGGAGCAGGGTCCCTCAATTCTCCACTACTGCACAAGCTCAGGTGCCTGCCTGCCACTTTCACAGATTGAATAAATAGCTACGCAAGTTGAGAAGTGCAGATTGGGCAGTAGCAAAAAGTAGAGCACCGCAGCTGTTGCCACCACATGAAGTGCCACCGCCCGTCCCCTGCAGCCTTCTCACGCCGGCATGAGATGACCAAGCAGTGCTGCCTGCCTCCGCCTTGCGTCTTCCGCTAGACGCCTTGGCGTGGCTTCTGGTATGCCGCTACACTCGGCGACGATGCTGCCTGCTGCACACCCCCAGCAGCCTGCAGCTGCCAGGCCCTCGCCTTGTTGCAGTGCCGCCAGTAGCGCGCCACAAAAAGCGTTGCCGCACCCTGTGGGGTCGACGACAGCGGTGCCAGGAAAGGCAGGCACAGCCCAGGCCTCACCGCTGACGCCATCGTGGAGTACTGCTCCTCTCTCACCGCGCCGCAGAGCAACCAATCGAGCTCCCGCCTCCAAAAACGGCTCGGTCAGCCGACGAGGCTCCCGCCGCAACTGCTCAGGCACCTCCAAACTGGGCCCATACACCATGGACGATGCTTCAGCCTCATTGGGCGAAAATACATCTAGTAGGGACATGAAATTTTGAATAGTGGAAGCGGGCACCCGAGCTGATGCTGCAGCAAATGTCTCAGCAGACAGCAGGCCTGCAGCAAGGGGCCCTAATTCTTTGCTGGATGGCAACCTGGGGAGGATAAGTTACACCGTGACTGGAAATCCACAGGTACAGAATGACCTTACAAGTCAGAAGGGATCTGCAGAGACAACCACAGGAAGGCAGCCGGCACATGAACCGCAATTTACACCTTTGGAACACCTAGCAGTAAACATAGTACCTGCTGCTTGTCTCAGCTCGGTGAGCAGCTGCAAAGACGGGTCTTGCGGGTGAATGCCCACATGCACTGCCTTGGGAGACTGATAAGCCGGCGGCAGCCGTGACAAGGGAGGCCTTAGCATGCCAACAAGCTGTTCTGTGAAGGGCGTGCGCCAGATTTACATGGTGTGGAACAGCGTTGCTGGATAGGCAGCAGAAAGCCGTAGTAAACCTTGCAGTAAACGTACAGCAGGCGAGCAGGCGACACGGCAGGGTAACTCGGCTGGGTGGGTGCAATAGAGCAGCTGGATGGTTGTTGGGCCACCGCCACACCTCATGTCTGCGTCCATCATATTCCAGTATCTGCACAAGCAGCCAGTTGTTGTAGCTCAGGTGTGCATTGCATCCATTCATGCACCTATTCAGGCATCCCGTCTTTGGTGCAAGGGGTGCTGTGACTGGGGTGACTGCTGGCTGATGCACTGCCAACCTGCCATGCCCTCGGTGTCTTGCTGTCATCACAAGGCACCAGCGCCCCTGTGTCAATGCCGCAGGCTTGGAGCCAGCTGAGACAGTCTTTAGGGAGGTCAGGGCCCACACCGGCTGCCAGAGCTACGTGTGCCACTTGCGACCGCTGCAGCTGATAGCCCCAGAGGGTTTGCGGGCCACCGCCGCCCAATAGACCCATATTACTGCAATTCATCCATATATAGGGGAATCATTTGCTTGACTGACATGGGAAGCCGTACTGGCTGCTGAGCGAGAGGCAGGAGAGGCAGGCCCTGGGCGACGGGAGGCGGCGGTGGGGCAAGATTGCGCACCTTGTGCCGTCCGGGGAAACGATGTCATCGATTATTAATGTGTATCCCAGCAACTCCACCGATGCAGTTTCAACAGCGCCGCTTCCTCCTTGCTTGCAGAGCACCCTACACCGCTGCCGGCGCTTCTTCCTTAAACCTCTTTCTGCCGGAACATGCACATCAAACGCGCACCTGCAGCAGGCCATCGACTTTGGAACAGCCCCGGCGCTGGTGTCGGGCCTGAACAGGGATCCAAGGGCTGACTTGGCGTCATCCCGCCATCCCCACAGATCGTTGGGTGCACTGCTGGGATGCTGGCTCAGACCTGTTGGCCTGAGTGAAGATTCACTGTGATAAACTACAGTGCCAGTTGCCAACACAAATAGCCCTGCCAAGCAACATGCCTCCGCTTCTCCCCACCCCAATCGCCGTCGCTGTCATCTTCAGACCAGTTTGTTTTCGAGGCGAACAATTTACAAGCCATTAGACAATGTCCTTGCATGCTACAGCTTTGAGCGCAACGGCTGCCTCACTGTGCCTGCACCCAGCATGCCACCCAAGCGCACTGCAGGCACCCCTTCAGCCGCTGTTGGCAGGTTTGCGAGGAAATGCATTAGCAGCGGTGTGTACTCCGTTCCGTGATGCCGCAGATGCGCCACATGGCCTGATTGCTGCCATCGCCGAGCTCGCACATCTTGGCCACGCCGCCGTTTAGCTGCCAAAAGCTCATCAACCTTTGAACCATCACAGAGCGGGTCATCAGCGCTGTACAGGAAGAGGAACGGGCACCAGTCCAGCCGCTCCATATTGTCCCAAAACACCTCACCCCGCGGTCTGGCGCTGCCCGATAGCATAGGCTGAAGCCACGTCAAAGTGGAGTAATACGTCGTTTTGAACCAGCGTCGTAGGCTGGGCGGCTCGCTGGCGGCTATCACACGCTGCAAAGCTCCTGGGTGCATGAAAGCGGGGGCCGAGTCAAAGATGATGCCTGCCACGCTGGTTGACAGGTGCGCATATCTGCAGGCAGCACAGGGAGGTGCAGCACGGGGCAGGTGGTTTTGATGTGACTCCGATCCCTGTACTCGTGACTGCAAGGATGACTGGGCGTTGATGTGATTGAGAGTGAAGCAATACAAGCAGCTCCTGTAGTTAGGCAGCAGCGCTTCAGCTTGCACTGGCAGCGATGTCAGCAAGCCAACCAAAGGCCCTCCACCTACCGAGGGTCGGATTCTGCCAGGAACAGCAGCTGCTCCACCACAAAGGCTCCGCCGTTGGAGAACGCGTAGAGCACAAGGCGGCGCTGCGGCCAAAGCTGCTGCTGCTCCAGGTAGTGAAGCATGGCCAGCGCCCAGCGGCGGCGCGGCCGTTCAAGTGGCGAGAAGGCGACGTCTGTGGGCTGCACGCTGCGGCAGGTGGGGTAGCCGGCACCTGCTAGCAGCTCTGCATACTTGAGAAGGGCCCCGTCACGTTGAGCTTCCACCCACCCCAGCAGCACCTGTATCGCAGGGCAAGTGTGTGAGTGGATATTGACTGGGTGGGCGGCAGTCAGGGTGGCGGCCGCTATGTCGCGGAGTCGCGGCGCCCCAGCCTGTGATGCGAAGTACTCTCACCACAACTGGTCGCGTGGAATCCCAACCTGATGCTTCAGGGAGTAGCACCGCGAAAGGGCTGCTGTCGTCCGGCATGGTGATGCCGACAGATAAGCGGAATAGTTGTTGAAGGATTAAAGCCAACTTTGCTCTAGCGCAGAAGCAAGGACATAGAGCCCCCGCGACCTGGCAGTGTGGGAGCCAGCAAGGCGGGGCGACAGAGCGCCGCCACTGTATTGTTCAACCCCCTACTGCATGCTTTCAGTGGGAGCCTAACCCCAGAATCAGCACAGACATTGTGAAACAAACCCAAATCTCCAAAATTGCAAGCGACTGCCTTGAAGATTGGTGCATGATTCGGCAACACCGCTGGTGCACTGGGCCTTGCACAATGCTTCTCAGCAGAGCAGGTTTGAGCTAGGGTCCTTGCTCGGATGATGTTGCACGAAACTTTGCACCCACGCAGTACATGTAAGAGCACAGCAAAGCAGCATCTTGATGTGCTGCGCAAAGCTTTTCCCAAACACCAACCGACGTGCCCAGAGCCGTTTGTTGTCAGCGCACTGAAAGCTCATGGATCAGCTGCTCCTTTCAAGGACTTGCCGCACCGAGTCAGCATAATAAGCAGCTTGGTCCGGTAACGTGGCTTTCAAAACTCTTTCAATCCATGCCGCGTTGGTCCGTGCTTGCCGTGGCGGCAGATTGCCGCTATGGAAAGCGCGCTGTTGGGCATCAGCAGAATGCCTGGCAGCTGTTCCGGCGCACATGGGCTCGTTGGCTGGAGGCAGGCTCTGAGCTGTTCTTTTCGTTTGTGTAGCTTTGAGGCCGGCACGTCACAGATGCTGCAGCGCGCGGGTCGCCGGCTGCTGCAGGCGGCGGGTCCTCCAGGACTTTGGAGGCAGTGGTCTTCGCTGCCGGAGAAGGGTGGGTCAACCGCCTTAGATCGCCAGTACCTCCTGCGCTGCAGGGCCCACCCTTGGTGGCCCCTCCTCTACTTTTTCCCCTGCTTTATCGGCAATGCGCGCCGTCCCACACACCTGCAGCCATCCACGACACTGGTTTTGGTGAATTCGTGCCCCTGAGCGACAAGGCGGGGGTGCCTGTGCTTGTGCGGCTGCACGAACGGCAGTGGGGCGCGCTCGCTCGACTACCAGCCTCCAAACTCAAAGAGGCAGGCTATTCAGGTGTGTTTGTTGGTGAAACCTATCAGTTCAGGGACTGGTAGGTGGTGGAAGTCACGCGCTGGTTGCAGCGCTGGCAATAAGGTGCGCAACACATCACTTCCCGCCAGCCTGCAGCGGTTGCCGCCTGAGCCATGCACCCGTCCCGTCCTGCCTCTGATCCTCCTGCTTGGCTCAATGCTGCATTGGTCTGCAGGCAACCACCTGCCTGGACATGTCGCTATTGTGCGTGATGCCTTTGGGGCCCATGACGACGGTCATCGCCACCTGGCACAAGAGGTGGCAGCATTGGGCCCCCACCAGGTGAGCGGGAGGAGTGCAAATAAGAAGGTGTCTTCCACTTTTTTCCGTAAGAAAAGGGCCAGGACAACCCCTCCTGATGAGTTTCCAGCACCGGGCAGGGGCTACCCGACGGATGTCCAAGCTGGGTTGGCTACTCGGCCGGCTGGCAGGCTGATTTGCCTATATTGTTGGCTGTTAGTTGGCTACGATGCTTGTGTTCTGATAGGCCAACTTCATGCCTGTTTGCCCGCTTGCGCATGCTCAGAAAGAACCGTTCTTGCAATGCATGGCTGCCAATCAGCACCCAGTGCCCGCTGTGCGGTTCTGCAGGCCAGCAGCAACTGACTCCAGCAACTGTCTGCACCGCTTGCCTGCTTCTGCTCCCTGTACCTCCCCGCTGCAGGTGGCGGTAGCTGCCAACGTAACCCACCCACACAACCGCCTCATTGTTGACGATTACGAGCTGGCAAAGGATGGGCAGTACCGCCTTCGTACCGTCGGCACAGGCACGCAGCACCTCATCCAGCAGCTGAACGACTTTTGTGCATTACTGCTTTGTCAGGCAGCACTGCTGTGTGGAGATGGTTGCAGTATACATGCTGCACACTGGCGTGGCCATGCACTGGGAATTGCACTGCAAATGAACCATGTACTGCCGGGGGGGTCGGCAGCAGAGTGGCACAGCCTATACACTCCCTGGCTACCTGCTCATCCCCGGACGTTGCCGGGTCTGCTTTCCGACTGGGCAGCTGTCACCCCTACCTGCTGACCCAAGTAATCTCTTTTGCTTCTTCTTCGCAGATCTCTTCCGCTTCTTTAAGCAGCACGACATGCACACAATCCTGGTACCAGATGTGCGTGCAGCTGCCAGCGGGCAGCTGACCTCCGTCAAGGGAGCTAGCCGTGGCATCAAGCAGTCCACCAACGAGGTGGGTAGCAGCAAGGCAGCACCATGTGTATGGCGGGGCATGGCAAGGCAAGCTGCACTCAACAAGCGTGCTGGGGGTGGTGCAGCTTACTCTTTCTCTACTAGGCTTGAGCCTAACTTCCTTGCCCTATTTCGCCCAACTTTCCCTTTCCCGCTTGATCACTATGGCAAAGCATGCGCACTGTCGTTCTTTTGCAGCGCTCACATCAATTTACCTAGGCGATCATTCACTTGTTCTTCTCCTTATCACATGATGGCTCCCCCTCTCCCTTCAGGTGTTGATGGTGGCTCCCACCGCCTTTGTGTTCAACGATCAGGCAGCGCAGGACAACACATTCATGAACTCAGCGGTCAACTCCTTTGACCCGCCAGGCGGCCCGCCAGGTGGGTTGCAAGTTCAACTCTTAACAGCCAACTCCTGACAGTGCTCGAAACATGCAAGGTGGTTTGACAGGACCAGCCGGGTGTGGGCTCGCCTTGGCTGGGCAGTGGGGGGCAGCAGGGCATGCCAGCAGGCACAATCCTCAATTTGGCATCCGGTAGGACTATGTATGTTCCTCGGCTCAGGCATCTTTTTTTCCTACTTCTTGCAGGCCAGCCGCCTCCATCCGTGACCAAGCAGGTCCTTCGTGAGTTTGCGGCACTGCATCATGAGTTGACCGAGGTGGCGGGGGTGAAGGTCAACTTGTTCCAGCACAGGTTTGTGGGTGTGCATGGATGAGTGGGTAAACAAGAGCTGGCCAGCTTAACTACTTTGGGGAAGCATGCATGCATACATTTGCGACTAGTTGGGTAGCGAATGGCAGTTGTGACCTCAAATTTGGGTGTGCAGACGCAGGGCGATTCTATTCGAGAGTGAGTTGAAGCTTGAGCAGTGGGCTGCGCTTCCTCTTGGCATGCATTCCCTGCCATTTTCCTGCACACCACGGTGTTGTGGTCCGCGGCCTTAATGCCATATCACAGCATGCTTCCATCGCAGTCTGTCTCACGGCACGCCCGATGCTGTCTTCCCCAACAACTGGTTCTCCACACATCCCGCGGGCGAGGCAGATAGAGGAGTGGCTCAGGATACGCTGGTTTTCTATCCCATGAAATGCCCCAACAGGTGGGCACACTTATTGTATCGAAAGAAGATGACGTAGGTGTCTGTCGTCCCTCCAGGGTGCAACCTCAGTCAGGAGAGAGAAAGGAAGTGCAATCGGCAGGGTAGCTGTCCTTGGGTGGCAGCTTGGGCGGCTGTTCGCCTGTCTGGGCAATATAAAAAGCATTTCGTGCCCGTTCCCGCCCCTGCCCTTTTGCCCTGCCACTTTGCAGGCAGGCTGAGCGACGGGAGGATATCAAAGACGTGCTGCAGCACTGGGGATACGCCCGAACGATAGACCTATCGCCACATGAGCAGGAGGGCCGGTACTTTGAAGGGTGAGGGATGGATTTCTTGGTTGGTCCGTTGTGTACAGGAGCCACGCCTTTCACCTACACTTGCCGGCTCGACTGCATCACCGCTTCTTAACTTGGAATCAAGAATTTGACTGCTTCCACTGTTTTCCTGCTCCCCGTTTCTCGTTCCTTTCTGCAAGTTACCTTCCTGTGTCTCCCCTACGTTCCTCCTTTGTGCCAGTACCGGCGTGCTTGTGATTGATCGCATCAATGGAGTCGCCTACGTGGCACTGAGCGAGCGGGCTGACAGGGGGCTGGCCGAGGTGGGTGGGTTGGCTGGTCAGGGAGGGACATATCCTGGCAACAGGAGCGTTGCCAGGCATTACTTCTGTTTGTGCCTTTGGAAATGGCAGAGTCCCACCCATTCATATCTTGACAACTCCTTCCCTGGGTTGCGGTATGGTGTTCATGCAGTTTCTGTGACTGGCGACTGGGGACGCTCGCTCCAACAGCCGTGATGCTGCCCCTTCTGTTACCTCCATGCTGTGCTCTGGCATCCGTGACGCTGCTCCTGTTGTTAACTGTGGCCGTCTCAATGTTGCCTGCAGCGCTGGGTAGCTGAGATGGGATACAAGGATCTGGTCACCTTCACTAGTTCAGATGCAAAGGGCGGTACAGTGTACCACACAAACGTGATGATGGCAGTTGGCACTGGTGAGAAAGTTCGTCAGGGGGGACAGCTAATTGCGGGTGGTTTGCCTTGTGAAGCGTACAACAAGCGAGGAGCGGAGTGAGGCTGTCTCATTTCGCAGTCCATGGTCCCAACCCTGGCAGCAAACCACCTTCCTAGAAACCCACTCTCCTCTCCTTACAATCTGTTCTCTTGGGCCTTTTTTAGATGTGGCTGTGGTGTGCCTGGAGTCAGTCAATGACGAGGCGGAGCGGCGCCACCTTCGCAGCAGGCTTTCGCAAACGCACACAATCGTGGACATCAGCAGGGCACAGGTAGGAGGAGGGGTGGGAAGTGGGGCGGGAAGAAAGGTGGTAAACTGGGTGGACAACTGGATGGGCGGTTTTGCTAACTGCCATCCTCGCTTAACTCATCAGCCACTGGGTGCACGTCCCTTGAGCAGTACACCTGGTCAGCTACGAATCTGCCCCCCCTTGTTCCACATGCTACTGCAGATGGCGGCGCTCTGCGGTAATGTTTTAGAGCTTGAGGATGGGCGGGGGCTGCCAGTGCTGGCCATGAGCACACAAGCCTACAACGCCTTCACCGAGGACCAGAAGCGCGTGCTGCGGTGAGCTGGTACTGCCAGCAGTAGTGATGGCGGCAGTACCCCTGGTGGCAATAGTGGCATTGCTGGCAGCTCTGCGGTGGCATGCGGTTGTACCGCTGTGCAATGCCTGAGTCGTTCAGCTGTTGCTGGTATGATACGTGTGTGGCTCTAGAATCTGGATGCTCTGCAACCGTCCCCTGACACCTGACCCAGCCCCAGCGTCCGCTCCCACACAACAACCTGCAGGCGACACGTCGCTGCGCTGCACCACGCCAACATCGACACTTTGGAGCACATTGGGGGCGGTGGGGTGCGGTGCACGTTAGCAGAAATATTTTAAAGCAGGAGTTTTTGAAAGGCCAGGCGATTTGTGCAGGCCAACCCGCTTGTGCAGGACTACCAGGCATAGTCTGCTGTCATTGCTACCAGTTTCTTCCAGCGCCTGAATTTTACAAGTGCCACTAGTCGCCTGTGGCCGGCGAAGGGGCCGCGAAACCCTTGGCACTTCCCTGAGCGCTCTTACAGATAAATTGTTGTAAACGTATTTTGGATTGTGTGGATAATCCAGCTTGGAACGGCTGGGGGTTGGTTGCTGAACTGAAAAGGCCCCGACCACAAGTCGCCGGCACGGCCGGCAGCAGCGAGGGAGGGGCTCTTGCGACAGCCGCTCGACAGTAGCCCCTGCCATGGCTGTGTTGTCGTCTTTCAAGCGCTTGTTACTCCCGCCATTTTGAACCAAAGTACAAACTATCCAGCGGGCTATATCCCACCCTTGCAAGCCCAGCGGGGCGTCGTGCCCATGCCACTCTGCATGTAGCCCCTAGGGCCTGGCATAGCCCGGGCGGCGCAGCCGTCGACCTGGCTATCGACAGGCGCCCAAATGACGCACACTCAGAATAATTCGGGTAGATACCAATCTCCTGGGGAACTGCATCCGCTTCTGTGATGTCACGAAGCACACAGCACGGCTCGCTTGTCCAGGTGCTTTGGCCCGCCAGGGAGCCGTGAAGCACACTGATTTCTCGTCTTCTCGGGTTTATAAAGCTGTCAAGGGCAGAACAAGCCCGCCAAAGCGACGCGAAAAAAACAGCGAAGTGTATTCCGCGCAGACGGCAACATTACAGCAGCAGGACGAGGCCGAGAGCCTGCTGCTGTCCAGCAGCATGCAGCCCGGGGCCGCGGGGCCCCTAGGAGTGGCTGGGGAGGAGGTAAGCCCCACGATGCTGTCTGGCGCGCCCCTGCCTCACACCCGCCTCCGGCGGCCCCGCCCACCGCCATGGTTAACCTCGGAAGGTCGTTTGCCGCGCAGGTTCTTCCGACAGCAACTGGGCAGCCTCTTGGCCCCTGTTCGCATGACCCGTGCGGTCGTTTGGAGGGCGTGCCCTCCTGCGCTTCCGCCGAGCCCGCCACCCAGCAGCAGAGTGCAGCCGTGGCCGCCGCCGGCAAGTTCCACCCGGCCCCTCTGGGAGCAGCAGTCATGCCGCCCCCACCAGCCAGACCGTCAGCTGCGCCGCTGCCTCCGTCGCCCGGAATGCCCACTGCCAGCCTTGCCACCAGCAGCCAGCGAGACACGCTGACCGCGCCCCCTAGCAGAATTCTCACCTCTGATTCTGGTACAGAAGAAAAAGATGAGTACCTGATGCGCCTCCTCCGGAAGGGGCCGCCGCCACCGTCGCAGCCTGCACAGCAGGCCATGCTTCGGCCTCCGCTGCCCCTTTCGCAGGGCGCCCCACCACTGGCGCTCCTTCAGCAGCAACAACAGCCGCCGCCGCAGCAGCAGCCGCTGCCGCAGCCGGGTGCTGCCGTGGCTGCTGAGGGCACAGGCTTCCGCTCTCCTGGCCCCGTATGGCGGGGCATGCACGGCGGCGCGGCTATGGCAGCAGCTGTGATGGCAGCGGCAGGCCCCGCCGGGCCAGGCCCGCCTGCGGCAGCAGCCCCAGCAGCGGCGATGGCGTCTCCAGGGCGTGCCCTGCGACGAGAGGCATCCACCAGCCTGGCCTCTCGCTCTGGTGCGGCAGCAACCACCGGCGGAGCGACAGTGCCCTCCTTCGCTGGCTCACTGCCCACAGCACCCAGTGCAGTCACTGGCGGCGTCACAGACCAGGCAGTCCCCAGCACGCAGCATGGCGCAGCCGCCACCATGGCTGGAGGGCCCGCCAGTTTGCCTCCGGGCACAGGCAGCGGGCCCACCGGCGGCAGCGGCGCGGGCAGCGGCAACGCCGCCGCTACAGGTGCGACCGTGGCAGGCCTGCAAGCAAACGGCGATGTGCTGTCAGACAGCTTCGCGGCCACGCGGCTCCGCCTGGGCGACGAAATGGCCCACAGTGTCCGCAACACAATGATCAGGTAAGGGAGCCTGCACATCGTTGTTGTTCGCCGCCCCAAACGTCCTGTACAGCCGCTTGGCATGCAGTGGAGCTGTGGGAGAGCTGTTCGGTTGCATTCGTGCCCCCAATTAACGTATGCAAAGATACGGTTGTGGTTTAATGTTATGTCACGGCAACCTGCCTTCTGCTTTACTCTGGCTTATCACCACACCCACTTCCGCGTCCTTCTCGCCTGGCCTCCCTGGACTGTGCTTGTCCCGCTTTGCTCCGCCCTGCAGGCAGCAGGTCATGTTTCTGGAGCAGCTCTACGACTTGCACCGCGCCATCGCCATCCAGAAGTTGCTGATGCAAAACTGCCCGGAGGTGCAGCAGGTGTGCGTGCGTCAATGGATAGAAGGTTGGGGATATTGGTAGAGCTGGTTGGTTGTGTGGTGCTAGTGTGGCTCAACTTTAAATGGTGCATGGGAGGGAATTTCGCACTCCATGAACTTTAAATTGAAGTAGAAAGAAACACAACTAAACTAACACAACTAAAACCTAAACCAAGAAACTAAATTTGAACCTACAAAAATGCTGGAACAGTGTTGATTTTCTATGGAAACATGTCTGTAGGGCAGCATGCACCCTTGCCAGCGATTTGCGCACCAGTACTAGGACCGCACATTGGTCGAGCGCTGCTGTGCGCTCGCTGTGCCTGGTGTACCCTACCTTACCCTGGACCCTATGCCCGTCACCAATCATTCTTTCACCAATCATTCTGACTGCCTGTACTCCTCTTTCTCCCATCTCGCTGCTTGTACCGCTCGCTCACGTGCATGTACTGGTCATTTCAACTTGTTTGTGCCGCAGGTCATGGGAGAGGCCATCCGCCTGATGAGCAGCGTGGGCAGCCAGCACGGCAGCGGCAGCGGCCGCGGCTCCAAGCGCGGGCAACGCACCACGCCCAACGGCGGCGCCACGGTGCCTGGCTCAGGCTCGGGGGACCCCTCCAGCTTCCGCCCTGATTCCCAATTTGCAGCGGTACCGCAGCTTCCCGGTGAGGCTCAGACCGCTGGGGGTAGCGGTGATGATGAGGACGGCGGCAGCGGCGATGCCAATGGCAGCGGGAGCGGCCAGAACGGCAGCGGCGGCGGCAGCACGAGCCCTCAGCAGCTCAACACTGGTGCGCCGCGTCCCCCACTCCTGCCCTACATGTACCTGGCTCACACTGCGGTGGCCACTCCTTCTGGTGCCTCAGTGGCGCCCAATGCCGCCTGGCAGCGGGGAGTGCAGCCTGCCCCCGGTGGTGCTGGACAGGGCCAACAGCAGGAGCAGCAGCAGGCGGCGCCGCCGCCAGCTCGCGGGCTGCCGCCTGTGCCGCAGGGCCCTCCGCAGATGGCCCCCTGGGTGGGCCAAGACGCGGGGCTGGCTGCAGTGGGAATCGGCACGCACGCGCCCTCACATGCCGCTGGAGCCGCCAAGCCACCCGCTCCGGCTGCTGCCGCGCAGCCAAGCGCGGCGCCAGCCGCCACTCCCGCCGCGCCGCCTGCTGCGCCACCTGCGCGGCAGCCGGCCATGCCGCCAGGCCCCTTTGGGCCCCCGGGGGCACCTGGCATGATGATGATGCCTGGCATGCCCTCTGCTGGCAACGACCCGCTCGCTTGGTGGTACCAAAACTACTATGGGGCGGCCGCAGCAGCAGCCAATTTCCAGCAAGCTCAGGCGCACGCTCAGGCCCAGCACCAGGTAGGATAGGATGGGTGCAAGATTAGGACATACATGCTGTAACACGTTTTTTCTCATGAAGCAGTGATTGAAACCTTTGAACGGCTATCGAAACGGAAGTTGTGCTGGGGTTTCTGCGACTTGCCTGCTTTGCCCGACGAGCCGACCTGCCAGCTTGCCTGCTGGTTGCAGCACATGCGGTGCCTGCTCTGCTGTGTGGCAGCTTGCCTTTTGCCTGCTTTGTTGTCTCGGGCCTATCTATCACAGCAAACCAGCCCCCTAACCTTCCTGCTTACAACCCCTTGCTCCTGCCGCCCACTTCCCCTCTGCAGATGGGTGGGATGTCCCTGGCCACTGCTCAGGCTGCCGCCGCGGCAGCCGCAGCGCTCATGCCTCCGCCGCCTCCTCATGCGGCTGCGGCCGCCTGTGGAACGCAGCCGCACACCACAGGCGGCGGCACGGGGGCGCACACCGCCACTGCGACCAAGTGGTGGCACGACCCTCAGCTCGCTTTCGGCCCAGCTGTCGACACAGAGCTGCTTGCCCGAATGGCGGCTCGCGGCGCGGGGACAGCCACGCTCGCCAGCGGACGCGAGGGGCTGGAGGTGCAGTCCGCCCCGCCCGGCAAACGCACTGCCAGCGGCGCTGCTGGCGCCACGGGCGCGGCGCAGCGGCGCGGCAGTTTGTACAGCGAGGGCCGCATGCACCTGAAGCGCAAAGCCGCCGCAGCAGTGGAGGCTGACGAGGCCAGCAGCGGCACCACGGGCCACGCGCTGGGCAGCCACGAAGTGGAGGGCGGCGCAGCAGGCGCCGGCAGCCCCCGCGGCGGGTACAAGGTGGGCACAGTGGGGTGTGTTGCCTTGCGTGTGCGTTTTGTCGCCGTCCTCAAACTATTGCGCTGTTATGGGAGTGGCCACAGTGCAGCAATAGTGGCACGGGCAAATGAGGTGACGTCTTTTATTTAAAACCGGCAGCAGCAGAGTTGGGTGGCGTGAAAGGGTCGGCAATGCGGGCAGGAGGTTGTTGGTGGGAATCAGCAGCAGAGCTCTTCCCGCTGCGCAGCCCAACCCTTTTATTTATCGTCTGCCTCGCCATGCTGCCCACCTTCTTCTCTACTGCAGCGCCAGGAATCCATGCGTGCCCGCAGTGCCCGCGCAGCCCTCGCCAGCCCTCGCAGCAGCACCGATGGCGCTGCCGGGCCCGCAGGCGGTGCGCAGGACGCGAATGCAGCGGCCCTGCTGCTTGCCATCGGCGGCAAGAAGTAAAGTAGCTGGTGCTCCCGGCTCCGGCTCCGGCCCCATCCACCAAAACGATGCGGCAGTCTCACCCTTCTCGGTCACCCATGCACCGAAGCAGGCGTGCACAGACCTAGCGCTCACTAAAGACTGGCCACGCCCTCGTGGGGTAGGCCCGGCATGGCTCTATCAGCCAGCCCACCAAGCTATGACCATTGTTGCCACCAAGGCAGCCAACAGCACTCGCCCCATTTTTTTCATGCGGCGCCCGCTGCCCTCGGCGGTTATACGGCTTTCAGCCAGCCGCCGCCAGCTGCCCAACAGATGAAGGGCCCCGCTGGACCCTCCTGCGACCTCGGCACAGAATGATATGCCTGCGCAGGGGTGCTGGCGGCCGGCTGCACCCACCAGTGTCCATTGAGCAGACAACCAACCAACGAATGACATCTGAATATCTTCCTCTCTGCGGATATTCCTTGCATGGCTGTGCTTGCTTCATACCCCCCTGGCTTCGTTCTTTTTTCCTTCCCTTGCCCCATTCTTGCGTCCCTGCCTTCTCTCTCCTTGAAGTCAATGATTCATTCATGTCGCTGGCATGTACGACCCTCGTCAGCTTGCCCCAATATACGCCCCAACCTGCATGCACATGATAACATATACACTACTCTTTTCCCGTCGGAATTTTTTGGTGCTTTTGCATGCGCCCTCCCGCCTTCGGTCAGTCGCGGAGAGCTCTCCCCTCCCCCTCTCTTCCACCTGCCAGTCGAGTCGGTAGCTCACCAACCCACTTAGGTTGGTGGGCGCGCTGCACACACGCAGCCCTTCTTCTTTTCACTCTGTTGTAGCGCATTCATATGTCGTTTCCCCCTGCCGTGTCTGTTCATGCCCTGTCCCACTGCACCGCGGGTGGTGCCGTGCCACCCGCCTAAATCTGCATTTGTACCCTCAGCTGC
>JAAMXP010000777.1:1850-12676 GCA_019693395.1 Ettlia oleoabundans
AGTAACAGAGAGGGAGGGGAAATGAGGGGTAGCAGAGAAGGAGGCAGCAGCGCCCAGCACGTGGACTGAAAGCAGTAAAGGATGAAACTGACCCAGAGATTGGAGGCCTTCCACAACACAGTCTGGCAATTCACAAAGCAACATGTGATTGCCAAGCAGCACAGATGAGATGGGCGCATTCCAAAGCAAGCGTAGGCTAGAAAAGGAGGTATAGTGCTGCACATTTTACCATGGGTTACAGGAATAAACCAAACACCACTATTTTACCAACCAACAACACACCTTATAGTTGTTTGCTGCCGCCAAATTGGCCACCAGTGACCGCTCCCCGCCCAGGATGCACGCAGCGCAGGTGCCTGTGGGGGTGCTCTCGTCCACCATGTAGCTAACCTGCATCGAAAAATATCAAGGGCGAAGCGTGTGAATGTGCAGAGGGTGTGCTATTGGTGGGCATCCAGGTGAATGGTGAGAGCGCACGATACAGCTTGGCGCCTATTCCGGTTTCACGTTCGCTCTTAAAGGGCCAGCCACCTTACTTGAATGCTAACCACCCACCTTCACACCGTCCTTGGCTGCCACCTTGCGGAGCTCGTCGGCGTAATGGTCCTTGCCCACACACCCAAAGTAAGTGGTGGCGCCTGGCACCTGCATGCATGGTGAGAGGGTAGGTGGCAGGCAGGGAGGCGCGCATGTGGGTGGAAAAAAAAACATGGAGCTTGTGCGAGCGTTAGGGCAGATAGGAACATTTGAAGCAAAGTAGGTGGCGCCGTCTGCGACCGCCGGAGCAGATCTTGGAGGGGACAAGGCATTGGAACACGGGAGAAGGGAGGTAAACCAAAAGCTTTCTCATGCGGTGGAAAGATGAAACAAACTTGGCTGCTGGCTTGCTGCTGGCTCGATTTACACACAAAAGGCAGACAAGCAGGCGTAATGAGAGGAAAGCCAGGCAGGGAAGCAGGCAAACGGCAGCACCCACATGAAGTTCAGCAGCACGAAACACACCAAAAACAAAGTTAACAAAAAAGAGCAGGGGAAGTCAAGTCAAACTAAATAAATTGCTAAAAGCAAGCTGCCCACCTGCTCCACTCAATAGGCACTTGACTGCTGCCGGTGAACAGTAATTTGGGGGCAAGCAAGCGGCCCACCTGAAGAACCCAGTTGACAGCAGCAAGGCGCCCACCTGCAGCACCCACTCGGGCAGCAGCAAAGCACCCACCTGCAGCATCCATTGTGCCACACGGATGGAGTTTTGCGTGGCGCCGCCGGCAATGTACTCCACCTTGCACTCCTCCTCGAGCTCCTGCGGTACAGGCAGTACAACGGCGCAGCAGTACACTTGCTTGATGTGTTTGCAGTCTGGCTGACCGCAACAAAACTTGCATCACTGACCCCTACAGTTAAGCAATACATGATTTAATACGATACAAGAGGCGTGACGGTTGGGCAACCCAGGTTCGACTGCCCAACAAATTGTCCGCAAGCGGCGGGGCATGTGGGTGGTGTGCGAACCGCAGCGGGCCAGCGGCGGCTTGGAGTGTGGTAGCTGGGTGCTGGCTTGCTGGCTCGCTGACAAGCCAATTCACCTTGTACAAGGGCAGGTGCTTGTCCTCGGCAAGGATCTGCAGCCAAAGTGTGTAAAGTGCAGCGACAGAGTACATCTTGCAAGCACATCCTGATGGCAGCAAGAAGGGCACTGGCAGCAAGGCGGGCAGCGGCAAGGCAGGTAGAATTGGCAGGTGCCAACGATGCATGCCATGCCAGCATCGCTTTACCTGATTGCCGAGGACCAGCTGCAAGCGTGAAGGGGACAGGAGTTGGGCACATCAGCGAAAGCTAAAACTGGTGTTGATGGTCGCGCTTGCAGGCGGCTGCCCAGGCATCGCGCAATGCGATTTATGCACACAGGGGTTCAATAACGCACCTCATATTTGTCCAGCAGAGGCTGGTCCACCACGCTGCTAAGATCAAGCAGGGGGTTGCCAGCTCCTAGGAGCACGCCGTCGAGCCCAGCCATTTTGCTAGCTTTCTGTGGATCTCCCCAGATGGATACCAGGGAGCTGGCGCCGCTGGCCGCCGAAGCCCACCGGCGCCCATGCTGCACTGCCTGCTTTGCTGCTCTGGCCAGCATAGGCGCGTCGCCGGGCCGAGCTACTGCATCGGAGCGCAAGTACGAGACGAAAAGGAAAGGGGGAAACTGCCGGGTAACTTGGGAAGGTGTCCAATAAGGCGGCGCTGCCGCCCCGCCACCTGAGCTGTGCTAAATCAGGGGCCAGCGGTTACAACAATCAGTTGGAACAAAAAGCCGACCGTGTGTTTAATGTCGAAAAAGCCAAGACGATTCCAACGCTAAAGTGGAGGCAGTGCTGTTGGTTCGACTGCGTTGCCGCCAGCGCCGCATCGCTCCGGCCTCAGCTGCCCTCGGTACTTGGCAGCACTGAGCTCAGCCTCGGTGGCCGTTTTCAGCAGCGCTCTGGCCTCAGCTGCCCTCGGCACTTAGCGCAAGTGGGCGCCGAGCAAGCACCATGTCCACCGGCCAGATCTGCTTCACAGGCGTGTGCTCGTCAGCGACTCCCAGAGCAGCCACCATCTCCCTCTGGAACTGCTGCAGCCGGGAAGCGGCCGCCTCTGCGCCGTGGTGCTCGCAGTATGGCTGGAAAGCGGACCAGCTGTGCACCATGCCCACCTGCATACACAACAAGTCAAGCCGGCACAGGCACGGCAGCTTTAGCTGCTGCAGCCTTGCCTTCGGCAGAGCTGTGTACCGCAAGGCGACGAGGCGATTTTGGCTGCAGCAGCGGGCCAGCCAGCCTTTTCACCGGCTGCTGGAAACAAAGGCGTTGCAAGTCTGCCACCAGCACCGCCGCTCCCGCCACGCCGCCAGTCGTATGCCACAGCGGCGATGAGAGAGCAGTCCACCTCAGCTGCCTTGGAAATAACCAGATGTACACATTGTTGGCCCTTTCCTGCTTACCATCTGTGCCACGCTCATCTCCACCTCCATCTCACTCAATACCCTCCGACACTCTGCAAAATCTGCAGTAAGGCGGACAAAATCTGCAGTCAGGCGGACGTACCGTGCCAGTAGGTGGACAAACAGGGAATAAGACCCACCATTCCCAGCAACCCCTGGCACTCTGCAAGCCCCCAGCAACCCCTGCCACTCTGCAAATGCCCAGCAACCACTGGCAGTCTGCACAAACTGCAGTAAAGCAGACATGCGTGCACCTAGGTGGACACAGGGGATCAAAAACGTTCCTCGCTGCATGTTTGATTGTTGTGCTGCCTGCCTTGCTCAAAAAGGCTAGCCCAGCCTAGCCTGGCCTGTCTAAGACTGCCCCAGCCGGCCCTCCTCAAAACCTTGGCCTAACCTAGCCTGCCTTAGACTGCCCCAGACTGCCGTACTTGAAAACATAGCCTACCCTAGCCTGGCCTAGCCTAGCTTAGCCTAACCAGGCCTAGCCTGGCCAACAGCCACTCACCAGAGCTGCTTGGCAGGTAGCTCGCGTATCCATGCAGCAGCAGGTCGTGCAGCTTTGGGTGGAAAAAGGGGAAAACCTCCTGCAGAAGCGCCGCCCTTAGGCGCTCGGCTTCAGGGCTGTCGGGGACCCAACGGACCTGCACAGGGCCACACGGAGAGCTCAAACATGCCGCTCATTGGAATTTTCAACTCCACGGCAGCGCACAGCAAGGTCAGCCAAAGTTTGCCCCGCATATGTCAGAGCACAATAGCTAACAGCGTTTTAACAACTGCCACACTGTGTTGGTTCTGGCTTGAGTGCAGCAGAGCCAACTGCGTTCGGCAGACAGAAAGAAGGGCTGCTGGCAGCAGCACAGAGAGGGCTGACCAGTGCGCACCCAATGGCTCCCTGCCAACTACTACTTTACTCAGTTACTGACTAACTTCAGTGCAAGAGGGGTGCGTCTGGACCTAACACAAGATTCAGGTTATGTAAATCCCAAACTCCTTGACTAAACCCCAGCTCCCTGCTTGCCTGCATGCCGGAGTAGGTCCAGGCTGATAGTGCCCCACCGGGTTTGAGGATGCGCCGCGCTTCCCGATACGCTGCGGGCAGGTCAAACCTGCAGCAAGAAAAAAAGAATGAGGTGGCCTTGGGCAATGGATTTGCCAGGCATTCTGCTGCTGCAATGATTGAGTGAATGGAAAATGATTGAGGCAGTGTAACTAACTCGGCAACCTACAAGATATAACAGACGCGGCCTTCACACCCTCACCAGTGCAACGAGGTGGCGGCGGTGACGAGGTCGGCGCAAGCGGTGGGCAGCCCAGTTGTCTCGGCCGCTGCCTGCAGGTGTCATATTTTTCAGGGAAAATTGTTCATGTATGTGACAGGACATGGTGTATGTGACAAGGACATGGTTTGGGGGTTTACTGTAAGGTTTCCAGTACTCTGCAGGGGTCACTTCGCGGCGTGCTTGTTAGTTGTGCCAGTGCAACATCTGCCAGTGCAACAAGTTGTTTTGCCACCCATGGACCACCGGCAGCGGGTGCATGCCATGGAATGTACTGCAACGTCACCTGCCGCACTTCCACGTTATCAGGAAGGGATGCATGGCTGAGCTGCTCTGCATTGGCATCCACTGCAACGACGCGGCTGAACAGCCGCGCCAGCTGTCGAGTGGCCTGCCCGCTGCCGCACCCTAAATCCACAACCAGATCCCGCCTCTCAAGCTGAGCAAAGTCAAGAATGTGCTGAAAGATATGGTCCGGGTATTGCGGCCTGCAGGGATAGTAGGTTCTATACTTCACTTGCACAGACACCGCCGACAAAGCGCAGGGGTGCCGGGCTTTAGGTCACTGTGGCACCGCCCACAGCGGCGAAGCCCAGTTTGCACTTAGCGCGCGGCTCTTTGCTTGAATATTTGCAACGTTCCGAGACTGCGTATTGACTCGCCTGAAAGTTGCGTAGGCTGCGCTTTGGCCACTGAACAGAGATGCAAGAGCGCCGTGGTTGCTCGACATTGCAGTCCCAACTTCCGCCTGAACTGCGTTTGAGATATGAGCGATATCATCGTAGATTCCTCCCCCATCAGCCTTTCACCAGATGCTGCCGCCTCTGCTGAGCTGGCGTCCGTCGGGCGATGTAGGCAGAACACAACTGTCAACAATCCCCCGCAACTAAAACAAGCACTGAGGCAAGCAGACCGCCAGCCAGCCATGCCAAGCAGAACGACTCGAGTAGGCTTGTGGGTGCTAAGCTGTCAGCAACACCGCTCTGCCGCCCACCCCTGTGCCACGCCCACCGTATCTACTCAACTCAGATGCATTTCGACCCCAGGCGCCTGCTCAACATGCACGCACAGTATACGTCCTCCTCTCCTATGCCCATGTCCGAGTAATAATCAGGCCGCCGCTGAAGATTGAGCGACAAGTCCAGGCGCAAGTGCTCCAGATACGTCCCCACCAGCGCCTGCTCCTCCCTGCCACTGGCCGGTCAGCCTTGCTTCCACCCGCGATGTTGTTGCCTCTTGTTTCTGCCTCGCTGCCGCCTCATCTGCTGCTCTGCCGACAAGTGCTAACAAACACTGCTAATTTGCGTCACGCCATACGCTGTAGCAGACGGCGCCACCCTGCAATTGTTGCTTCACACTCAGTTTCCTTCCTCACGACTTAAATATTGCCCTTCTTCTTCATGACTTAAATATTGCCCGTGTATCTGCCGCAGAACCAGGCCAGGTGATTGGAGAAAGTGGTGGGCAGGACGATGCGCATGGGAGGCCTCAGCGGGAGCAGTGCTGCTAATGCGGCAGCAAGGGCGCTGGCGGCAGGTTTAAAGGCTCGCCGCTGCAGCTCCCCTTCCTTCAAGAACAGTCTCTTCGCGCTGATTGGGGCACAAATTGTAGTATACGAAGGGAAGCAAAGCCAAGCTGGCCGGCGCAGCCCATGTTCAGCACCACTTGGGTGGGTGGAGCTCGGCACAGAGCTGCCCCACCAGGCTTCGTTGTGGGGTAAGTGTGGGGACATTTGCGCGCGGGAACCCACTCGTATCGGATCGCTGTTGCCTCGTTCTTTCCTGTCCATGGCATTCTGCGCACGAGATGCGGCACTTTCCATACTGATGCGGCGGCGTGTTCATAATCGGCCGCCGCGTTTGCCCTCCAACCTTTATCTTCAGCAGTTGGACTTTGCTGGAACAGGCCAAGATGGTTTACAGGCACGTCTGGTGCTAGGGGAGGGGTGGTTCAGTGGCGGCGCGGCGCATATTACGCGAGTGTCGCAGCTCCGGACTGCGTGTGTTTTGCCGTTAGAGAGATTGGCGGAAGCGTTACTTACGGGCCGCAGCTGTCAACCATGCATCGTTCGCCCGCGCTGCGGTGACACTGTTCTCACCGCACTAACCGGCGTGAGCAGCAGTGTGCACCTGTTTCAATGGTGATTCGCCAGCGAAATGGCGGAAACGCCGGCGGCGGCAGGTGCTACTGGGTGGCGGCCCCGACGGCGCCACTGCCGCCACCGCCGCTGCTGCGTTCCTCGCTGACGCCTTCATGCTGCTGCTTTTGTGTGCCCCTGCCTCCGTTGCAGCCAGTACACGTGGATATTCGTGTGCTCCATCTTTCTGGCGGTGTTTGTGGCCTATGGTAAGCGTGCATGCCGTGTTTGTGGGTGCTCCATCAGCCTTCCCGCGCTGAGGCGACGTGTGCCTGTTCCCTGGCGCACCCACTTACTCTGCCTGTCCCTCTAAACACCATTCGCGCCATACTCCTTGTAACATCATCAATCACTCTTCTTCACCTGTGCAGGCATCGGCGCGGTAAGAGCAGCAGGCACCGCTCAGCCCACCTGCCCCGTGTTTTGTTCAATCGGTCGTGCTGGGTGCTGGCAGTGCATGCACAGCGGCGGCAGCGGCTAGGTGGTTGGATGCTGGGCCTGATTGTACCTTCCGCCTGTATCATTTCCATCGAATTTTTTGCAGAACGATGTCGCAAACGCCTTTGGAAGCTCTGTTGGTAAGTGTGAAACAGCAAATGGGTGTGGGCCGCTTGCTGCTCCGCCTGACCTTCTCCTCGGTGCCGCCAACCCCAACCGTTGGGCCACCGGGGAAAGTCTGAAGCGCTTCCTGGCATGGTTTTGGCTGCACCTCTTCTCTCCTGCTCAGCGTCTGGCTGCGCCTCCCTCTCCTGCCCACTGTTTTCTGCTGCAGGCGCCAAAGCCATCACCATGAAGCAAGCCCTGCTCATAGCGGCGGTATGCGAGTTTGGCGGCGCCGTGCTGCTGGTGAGCGCCTCTCTTCTTATAAAAGAAATTCAATTTTGTATGCCGGTTATAATCTTGCAGTGCTGGGTGCGGGTGTGTTCGATACCCTATTTTTACTTAAACTTAATAGCAACTCGTGTGTCGGTTGTTGACTTGCACTGCAGGGTGCCGGTGTGGCCGACACCATCCGTGGCAAGATTGCCGACCTGGAGGTGTATGCGAACAAGCCAGATCTCTATATGTGAGGGGCACATTATCGCTGCCAGGAACAGGCAGCTTATCTCTGTCCTCCCCTACCTTTGCCACGCTTGCTGCGCATGCCTGGCTGCTGCATGCAAGCATTCGCAGCTGTTTGCTGCCGCTTGTTGCACGGCTACAAGCTCACATGGTTGTGAGCCGTCCGCCAGCTGTACCTCACGCACGCACAAGCGCGCGTCACACGTTGCTGCTCTTGCTTTCGCTCCAAATCTGCTTCGTCCTCGTGTGCCTGTCTCAGGTACGGCATGCTGTGTGCCATGCTTGCCACCGGCATCTGGCTGCTCATTGCCACCTACCTGGAGCTCCCTGTGTCCACCACCCACTCCATTGTGGGCGCTGTCATCGGCATGTCCATGGTCGCTGGCGGCGCTGGCTCTGGTGGGTGGTGTTGGACGGTAATCATGCTCCTACTTATGCTGCTTGCTTCGGTGGGTGGCGTTGGCTGGGTCTGGCTAATACATTGGTCCCTGCCGATGATAAGCCAGCCAAGAGCGCACCAAGAACAACAGCATGCCCTGCACGGGCCTGCCCTTTCATCATTTCTGCATCTTTTTCTCCATCAGAATAGGAGGCCACTACACCTGCTTACAGCCTTAAGGTTCCTCCGTGACGTTTTTCCTGCTGCTTTTTCTGCCCGCTCTCCTTGGGATTCCCCGCAGTGATTTGGTCGGAGACCAAGGACTCGTTCCCCTTCCTCCAGGGCGTGTCTGTGATTGTCATTTCTTGGTTCACCTCCCCGCTCCTATCTGGCATCGCTGGAGCTGCGCTCTTCCTCTTCACCCGCCACGCTGGTAAGCACTCACGTCAGGAGCTGTAAACGATGAGGCAGCCCTCAACGCCTTGGCCAATTTGAATTCAAAAGTTCCGCCTGCCTCACTGCGCACTCTGCACCCAGCTAAACAATGCGTTGATTGGTGCTTCAACAGGTCCAACATCTTATCTATCTATCAACCTATTATTTGAATGTGTTTCAAAATATTCACTTCGGCGCAGTGCAATGCAAGTATGATGCATCATGCCCATGCCATGTGCCTGCAGTGCTGCGTCGCCAGAACAGCTACAAGCTGTCTCTGTGGATGCTGCCCCTCTTCACCTTCATCACCGTCTACATTGGCTGCTACTACATCATCCAGAAGGGCCCCAAGCTGGCAGACAAGGTGTCTGATGGTACCAACGCCTGGATCTCTGCCTGCTTCGGTGAGCCCCATTTGCATGACTGGCAGGCAATAGCGATAGGCGGGCTGGCAGCAATGTTGCGGGTAACTTGCTGCTTGGCCTGCAGCCCGCCTGTTGCATTCCAGACTGCACCATTACAATTTCACAATATAATAATCACAATAAAGAGAATGAACAATAAGAAAGACAGTTAGCAAGAAAGATTGGCACCAGAGCAGTGCATCGATCAACACCCTTGTGGCCTTTTCACATTTGGGCTTGCTGCTGCTCGTCCTTCTGCTGTGCAGCTGCCGGCGGCTTCCTCATCGCCGCCCTGGTGGGCATCCCCCTGATCAAGCGCCAGGTGGAGCGTGACTGGGATGAGCTGAGCAAAGAGGAGGTCATTCCTGAGCTGCAGCTGCCCGGCGCTCAGGTGCGCAGCGGCGCTCGGGGGATAGGGATGTGTTCTGTGTTCAGCTTTTTTGGGGACTTGGTTTGAACACACGCAGCTAGGACTCGGGAGGTTTGAACACATGCAGCTAGGACTCGGGAACATGACCAGCTGGCAAGGCAGCCTGGCAATGCCACTTCTGCAGCGGGAATGTTGTGAAGTCGAGTGGCAAGGGAGCGTGAAAGTTATTTAAGTGGGGTTGCATCATGGAGGAGAAAGCTTGGCGCAAGCCTTATGCGTCCTGTCTGCCTGCTGCAGGCCAAGGCCGACGTAGAGGCTGCCGTCGACGTCACCAAGGTGGAAAGCTCGGAGGAGGAGGAAGCTGCCGAGAAGCCAGAGCTGGGCGCTGGCCACTCCTTCCGCACCCCCGCCATGCTCAAGGATATGCGCAAGAGCCGTGTGTTTGGCGCTGCCAGCAAGGTGTTTACCAAAACCGCCAACTACGATGTGCACGAGATTATTAGTACCGACAAGGCGGTGCACGATGCCCACGCCAACGCCGAGCAGTTTGATCGCAAGACAGAGATCAGGTGTGTGTGGGATGTGTGTGTGTGTGGGGGGGGGGGGGGGGGGGNNNGGGTTCTGCGGTTGCCGCCCCTGCCCACCTGCCTGCCAGTCGATGAGGCACCGTTTCGCCCCCTTGTATGTGTTCATTTGTGTGTGCATGCATGTAGTCGCTTATGCTAGCGTCCTCTGCCTTGGCTGTATCATTCTTGTTGCTGTGTGCCTTTCATCAACCTACCCAACCCCCACCACACACACACACACACACACACGCACACACGCATTTCCCTGCCATGCAGCTTCAAGTACCTCCAGGTGTTCACCGCCATGTGCAACAGCTTTGCCCACGGCTCCAACGATGTCGCCAACTCGATCGGCCCCTTTGCCGGCATCTACGCCGTCTGGCAGTGCACGTGTGTGAGCTCCAAGTCTGATGTGCCCATCTGGTGCGCCGCCGCTGCCTGCTCATCCTGCTGGTGCTGCTGCTGGCGGTGCTGTTCAGGTTCCGCGCATTCCTAACAATAGCAGAGCACTGCTGCCGCTCTGCTGCCACTGCCAGCAACATTTTTTCTTCAGCGCAAGTACGACGGCATAGTGGCTGCGCTGCTGCTGCTGCTGCTGGTATCGGCTGTTTGGTTTTGCTCCGCTCCTTTGGCCATCGCGGTGCAGGATTCCTTGGAGGTTGGGCTATTATCTTGCTCGATTTCCAGGGGGCCAACCCGTGTTCAGATGTATGTTGCTTGTTTGCGAAGTCCCCGTCCACCACTCACATTACATCAACTCTCTTGCCGCCGTCGGGCTGTCTGGTCGACCTGCAGGATCCTGGTTGTGGGTGGTGCTGGCATTGTACTGGGTCTGGCCACCTACGGCTACAAGATCATCCGTGTGCTGGGTGTGAAGATGACCAAGCTCACCAACTCCCGCGGTGAGTGCTACATGCTCAGTGCTCGCAGACTAGCACATGCTAAAACTTTAAGCTTGCCGGCTTGGCCGCATCGAGCGCCACTTGGCAAAGTCGAAGGGACTGTGTGCCGTTCCTGGGGAACGGCATGGGGAGCACAAATTTCGAGCCAAATAATTGTACCTCTGACCTTGGTCGCTTGCTTCTGCCCTGGTGTGCTACACCGAGTTGATCCACGACGCGAACGGCTGCCACCTCTTGGATCAGACACAGCATCAGTAACAAACACATGCCTTCGCTGCGCACGCACGCCCCCACCCCCCACCTCCAAACCCCAACCCCAC
>JAAMXP010000778.1:0-19526 GCA_019693395.1 Ettlia oleoabundans
CCCCCACACCACCCCACCACCACCAACCACCCACAAATCCACGCACGAACGTACGCACCCATGCACCACCGCCACCATCTTCATCCCTATCCCCATCCCCGCAGTCGCTGCCTGGGGCACCAACATCGGCGCTATGGAGTGGCAGGGCCCCGACACAGAGGGCGGCTTGTACTGGCAGCTACAAAACCTGCTGCAAGCGCAGGGCACCAACCACTTGATGGTGACGGCGGCGGGCAACCAGGGGCGGCAACTGCAGGAGCAGAGCGCATGCCCCACTTTCTTCTTCATGCCAGCTCAGATGCATCTGGACAACTTGCTGGTGGTGGCGGCCACAAGTGAGGCCAGGAGAAGGGCTTGGGTGGCTGGTGGTGTGAGAGAGACTAAGGGCTGGGATTGGGTGGCTGGTGGTGCATGTGAGCGTGCGAGTGAGCGAGCGAGGGAAGGCAGGGGTGTGAGCGGGCGGGCTGGTGGCGAGTATCGCAGGCAGGCGGCAGTTGGGTTGGTAAGCTGGGTAGGTAGGTGGCCAGAGGGAGCTGGCCCAGTGGGGAGCGGTGTAAGCGTGTACAATGGGTTGACTGCAGTACGAAGCTCCTGCTGTTGGCCTGGTTGCACACCGGGCTGCGGCTTGACTAGCTGCAAGGATGCTTGCTGCCTGTGGGCGTCACCATTAGCTTGGGAGCAGGGAGTTGAAGCCCCCCCCGGGCCATTTGCCAATTCCAACTGGTTCCACTGTGCTGCTGCAGCCCAGCGCGATCGGCTGTGGCGAGTGGCCGGCAGCGGCATCATCGGTGCCATCCGGTGCCCCGCTGAAGTGGCGGAGCCACTCGGCAGCAACTATGGCTCCCACTGGGTCCACATAGCCGCACCCGGCCACCTACTGTGGACGACCCGCCTGCGCGGCCCAAAGGAGGCTGCCGATGGGCTGGGTGAGTGAGCCAGCAGCAGCTGGCAGCTCAGAGACAAATGTGCGCTTGTGGCAGCCCGGACATGCACGCTTCAGGGTTTGCTGGGTCACCTGTAGCTGCTGCTTTACCTGCCTGCCTGCCTGCCTGCTTGCTTCACCAGCCAGCCAGCCAGCCTGCCAGCCTGCCGCCTGCCTGCCTGCCTGCCTGCCTGCTTGCTTCACCAGCCAGCCAGCCAGCCTGCCGCCTGCCTGCCTGCCTGCCTGCTTGCTTCACCAGCCAGCCAGCCAGCCTGCCGCCTGCCTGCCTGCCTGCCTGCCTGCCTGCCTGCCTGCCTGCCTGCCAGCCTGCTTCACCAGCCGGCCTGCCTGCCACCAGCAGGTTGCATTCCATCCTGCCCGCCGCACTTCAAACCCCCCACCGCACTTTTCATTCTTTCGTTTGCTCCTCCCTTACCCGCGCCTGCCCTGCAGCCACCTACCGCCAAGTCACCGGCACATCAGCAGCCACAGCCTTGGTGGCAGGCACAGCGGGGCTAATCCTAGCTGCCACCGCCAACGCTGCGGCGGCAAACATGGGAGAAGTCCGGGCAGCTATACTAGGAGGAGCAGACGTCATGGCAGCCTTGAGTCAAACACTTCAGGACAGTCAGCGGTTGGTGGAGGGCAGTCGGCAGGTCAACGCACACGACGCCATGGCTGCCTACTTGGGGGACCCGGCGGTTTGGTCCCCGCTGCCTCCCGAGCTGTCTGGGGTGGCACCGGGACTCAACAGCCCGCCTCCCGTGCCCCCGCCGTTCCCTCCTTGTCCCCTTACCGGGCCACTCCCCGACGACCTCAAGTGCACCTTATCGCCATACCCTCAGCCGTCACCAGGCCGTCCCCCCAGTGTCTCCGCCCCCTTCCGCATCAGGCCGTCCCCGCCACCGCGCTTGCCGAGGCCCACCAGATCGCCTAGGCCCCCCCCTCCAACTCAGCCGCCACCGTCTCCAATGCTGCCCCTTCCATCTCCAACGCCGCCGCCACCCTCTCCAAGGCCGGCGCCAACCCCACGACCTCCAGTTTCCCAACCTTGTGAGCCTGGGGTTGGGACTTGCTGCACAGGCAGCAGCTGCGCGCAGCGCCTTTAGTCTGCTTGGTTCAGCAGCCGCCCGTCATCTAAATGACAAGCCAGCCAGCAATCAATTGACAGCATGTACAAAGGGGGGGTTGCTGACCCAGGGCTTTTATGCATCCTGTTTGCTTGCTTTGCGCTGCTGATAATTCCAATTGAAATACCAATGCCGCAGCCTGAACCTCCGCCGCACCACCCTGTGCTGCTGCAGGCACTGACGGCACGTTCTGGAATGGTGCCAGGTGCAACTTGTGTACCACCAAGTATGGCCGCCTGTGTGTGCTGTGCGATAGGCGAAGGTGCAGGCTGAGGTGCCCCTTCAAGAAGAGGAACAAACTTCCATGCTCCCTGTATCGGGCGTTGTGGCAGCGAAACGCGCTCGGAGCCTAAAAAGCCTGAGCTAAAGCTAGCAGACACGCTAAAACCAAACTGAACCCCTGCAAAGGAAGCAAAGCAGGCAGCGCTGTCAGCACGCTTCATGTGAATTTTATTTTGGACTGCTTGTTTCATACGTACCACTGATAGTATTCATTTTTTACTCTGTACCACTTTGTATGCCAGTTTTCAACTCCTAACAACTTCACACGAGTCACAACACACGCAGTGCGACAGCGAGGGGATGAGGATGCTTCAGGCAGGCACTTGTGATTCCATCTTTTCGAACTTTTGCAATTCGGTCCCTTATGCTAACCCAAATTGCGTATGTTCACTGTCGAGCAACCCTTCTCTGGGGAATGCCTGCTTTCTAAGGCGGGGAGACGGGATGCATAGGGCGCTGGCCGCCCAACCATCCTCGGCAGCGCTGCCCAAGTGGAAGGTGCATCTGGGGTCTATCCAGTGCAGATCAGTGCTGAATAGGAATTGGTACCCTCAAGCTCTGCCCACTGGACCTCTGCCCGGCTCCATCTGGGCACTACTTGCACTGCGTAGCACTGAAATGGATAAGCACTGCAGACGCCACGCCGCTGGTGGCGGCGCTGACGTCGCGAGTGGTGGTGGCAGGGCAGAGGTGTGGATCCAGGCTGCACAGAAACACGTGGGCTGCTCCATTGCGAAGGATTCACGTTCGCAGCACTCGTGCGTATGCCAACTGGTGCTGAAACGGTCTTGTGCCGTCAAGCCTGGAGTGGGTGCCTGTTGAGAGTGAGAGCTGTACAGGAATCATCGAGAGGATGTAGCAGAACCCTTGTCTGCCATTTTGAGCGCAGCTCACAGGCAGGAAAAGTGCACAGCGTGCACGACACATGCGCACCTTGCACACAACCGGGAATATCAAGGCATTCTCTTGATCAAATGCCATATTCGAGATTGACAGAGATGATGAAGCCGGCAATCTAGCGCCGCGTGGTACCGAACCCTACCCATGCTGGAATCGCGCAAGGGAGATGCCTTCTCAGAAACTTTGATTCCATCAGAGGATTCCATTTATGCTCGTCATGGCGCCGCCTTGCCATTTCTCTCTTTATTTTCTGCCGTGTGGCACGCGCAAAGATGGTTTACAGGCAAGTGGAGGGGGGTTTTGGTGTGTGCTCGCTGAGGCCACTGATTGCTGGAGCCCGCATGACCAGCTGCAGCTGCCGCAGGGGAGGGGGCTGCAGATGCAGGCATCAGGCGGCAATGCGGCCGTCGATCTCAATGCGTTTCTGCGGTTCCCCGCGCTCGCCCAGCGCAATGTGCTGCCGACGATGCAACTTTGCTATTTAGCATCGATTGCCGGGCACAACCCTGCTTTTGCACTATACATGGGCGAAACCCAGCACCTGTGTGCTTTCCCGGCGGTGGTGGTGGGTTATGTTGGGCGCGCAGCGCCAGCCCTGCCGCTTGCTCGCCACCATCCCGCTGACCCTGGCCTGCCTCTCCCACTGTTCACACTGCTGCAGCGAGTTTACTTGGATCTTCGTGTGCGCCATCTTTTTGTCCGTGTTCGTGGCCTACGGTGCGTTTCACATGCTGTTTTGCTTGGGAAGTTGCGCCACATCCGCTGCTGAGCAAGCCGAGTCACCTGCGCAGCCCACGCCCCCCTCATCAGCCACCTTCCTTTGGTCACTGTCCTTTCACCAGACCCTTGTGTTCACCCTCCTCTTCCTCGTGTTCCGTGCAGGCATCGGCGCGGTGAGAGCCTGCGACAACCAGATTTAAGAGGCGGCCCCCATGCCCCTGCTCCCCCGCCTTAGCTTGCTCGCCTCCTCGCCACCTCGCAGCCGGCCACTGGCAGCCGCACATAGCGAGCATGCCAGCCCTGCCTGACCTTCTGCTGCTGTGATGCACCCACCTGCCCTGCAGAACGATGTGGCCAATGCCTTCGGAAGCTCCGTGGGTGAGTGTGGGAGCAGATGCTTTCAAATGCTGGAAAGATGCTTCCATACGTCGGAAAGATTCTCTGGCATGCCAAGCTTGCGCCCACGCTTCCTGGCCACCCACAGTCATACACACCACCACCATCACCGCTCCTGCGATTTGACTGCTGTCGATGTGGCCCCCGACCCCCCACCCCTTGCCCCTGCTCATGCGCACTCTGCACTGCCCGCCCCGTTAACTGCCCTGCCCTTTGCCTGCCCTTCTTCTCATTGATTCACCCCTTCAGGTGCCAAGGCCCTCACGATGAAACAAGCAATATTGATTGCAGCAGTCTGCGAGTTTGGTGGTGCCGTCCTGCTGGTGCGCCAATGGGCTTCCCCTATGTTGATACACGCGTGCCTGCCCACTTCTGCGCGTGAATTGGTTTGCTTGCTTACCCGGGTTGCTCCCTCCCTCTGAGCGGGACAGTGAGGCTTACTGCTGCCCTTGTCTAATGCGAGCATCATGCTGGCAGGAGTTTGATGCAGCTGAATTACGGGAAGCATGTCCTTGATACTTTTTGTTCAGCAGGGACTGCCGCATGATTCTGTTTTCTTAAGCAAAAAGCAAAAGCAAAGCAAGCAAGCTTGTGATGTGTCCTTCCCTGCAGGGCTCTGGTGTGACAGATACCATCCGTGGTAAAATTGCTGACCTGGATGCCTACAAGAACAAGCCTGACCTCTACATGTGAGCAACTCCTCCCATGCTTGCTGCTCTTGTCGCGCTTCCAGTTGGTCGCCTGGCTGCCTCCCTCTCTTCCTGCCTGCATGCATGCACACTGCGACAGCTGTGTACTGGAGCTTGCTATCGGTTATGCATCTGTGTCGCAAGTTGCCTTGCGGTTAAGTGGATGTAAAACACGGACATGCATGCAAGGATATCCCTCGTGACTTGTTGCTTGGCTATGACTTGTGGCATGTTATGAGCATGGCTGTTCTTCCCTGTTGGTATTTGCTGGATGCAGGTACGGTATGTTGTGTGCCATGCTTGCCACCGGCATCTGGCTGATCCTTGCCACCTACCTGGAGCTCCCTGTGTCCACCACCCACTCCATTGTGGGCGCTGTCATCGGCATGTCCATGGTTGCCGGCGGTGCTGGCTCTGGTGGGTTTCCTTGCCGTCCTTGCTCTCTTCTTTCTGTTTGATAGCTGATTGCATTGGCATGACTGCCCTGATATCCTGCTGTGAATCCTAACATCTTGGCGTGCCAGAAAATTAAGTGTTACGCAAACTCAATCAGTCGGCCTATCTCCTTTCCTGCCCTCGCCTTCTTTGCCTTGCAGTGGTCTGGTCTGAGGAGAAGGACAGCTTCCCCTTCCTAAGTGGTGTCTCAGTCATCGTCATTTCCTGGTTCACCTCCCCACTGCTGGCCGGCATTGGCGGCGGCGCCCTCTTCCTCTTCACCCGCCACGCCGGTAAGCGGGCATAGCGCTGGGCACACCGCGCTGCCTTGCCTGGCTGGCACCCAGAATGCTGCAAATTGGGTTGGCTTGGCTTGCCTGTGGGCCTGACAGTTTGTCAAGCAACCTTGCAAGGCTTCTTGTACAGCCTTTGATGCCGGCTGGTCCCTCAACCTGCGCCTTGTTTGTTCAACCTAGGATGCCGGCTGGTCCCTCAACCTGCCCCTTTAGGTTGAACCTAGGATGCTGGCTGGTCCCTTGACCTGCGCCAAGTACAGGGGTTGACTATGGCGGCCTCTTTTTGACATTGTGCTTGTGCAGTGCTGCGTCGCCAGAACAGCTACAAGCTGTCTCTGTGGATGCTGCCCCTCTTCACCTTCATCACCGTCTACATTGGCTGCTACTACATCATCCAGAAGGGCCCCAAGCTGGCAGACAAGGTGTCTGATGGTACCAACGCCTGGATTTCCGCTTGCTTTGGTGAGTGCCCCTGGAGCTTGGAGCACTATCTGCAACTGGGCATGATGAGCACCAAAGTGAACTGTTAATCACAGAAAAAAAGAGTGGCCTTACATTCCCTCTCCTTGCCGTGTTGTTTTCTTCATATCCTTTCGAACCCAACAGCCTGTCCCCCCGAGTCAATTTGTTATGCTGGCTGCCTGGTCTGGTGGGTGAATGGTGCTGAGTCACAATTCTGTTTGCTAATCTGGCTGCGATGGCTCCGAACGGAACTGGTTTTGTGCGACTTGGAATATAGACTCCATCCATGTTTGTGCCCCAGAGTGCCTAATATCCTGGACGCCCGTCCCTTGCTTTCCTGCCCACCTACCCCTGCAGCTACTGGTGGCTGCCTGATTGCCGGCCTTGTGGGTGTGCCCCTGATCAAGCGCCAGGTGGAGCGTGACTGGGAGGAGCTGAGCAAGGAGGAGGTCATCCCTGAGCTGCACGCGTCCGGCGAGAAGACTGAGGTGACTGCAGAACATGAAAGCACTGATAGCGCTGACTAGCCTCTCATCTCTTATATGAGGTGTGGGGCTCCCTATCTGCGGCCCCGGCTGGGTCATATTCTTATTTCCTGGCTGTTGCTTTGCTTCATCTGCCCGTTAAGGTCGTCTCCGACTCCCTGCCCTGTGGCGTTGCTTTCACAGGGCAAGGTGGACATGGAGTCTGGCTCTGACGCCGCTGCTGCCGAGGACGAGGCTGAGAAGCCCGCTATTGGCGCCGGCCACTCCGCCCGCACGCCCGCCATGCTCAAGGATCTGCGCAAGAGCCGCGTGTTTGGCGCTGCCACCAAGGCCTTCACAACTTCAGCCAACTACGACATTCACGGTGTGATTGGTGAGGACAAGACTGTCAACGAGCTGCACAACAACGCCGAGCAGTTTGACCGCAAGACTGAGATCAGGTGGGCAGGCTGTGACCTTTGCCGCTTCCCTAGATTTCGTCCCCATGCTTACTGTGGGTGTGTGCAGCTGCAACATGCATGATTTATGCTTGGAGACATTGCTTCTTGCTGCAACTAACCTGCAGGTAGTCTATGCAACTGTTGACTTATTAGCGAGCCTCTTCGACTTTAACTTCATTCTTTGACTGCTTCTATGACTCCCACCTGCCCTGCAGCTTCAAGTACCTCCAGGTGTTCACCGCCATGTGCAACAGCTTTGCCCACGGCTCCAACGATGTCGCCAACTCCGTCGGCCCCTTCGCCGGCATCTACACTGTGTGGCAGTGCACCTGCGTCAACTCCAAGTCTGATGTGCCCGTCTGGTGCGATGTTGCTGCTGCTCACAATGGGTTTGTCACCGGTGGGGGTTCGAATTTCCTCGAGTACGTGTTTCTTTGACATCCGAAAAGGGGGGATAGGCGGAAAGTGGTACCTAGTACGCCAGTCGAGGCATCAACCTTGGCTGGAACTAGGGAGGGAAACCCGCCAAACGGTAGCCTACAATACCGCCGCGTTAAGGGCCTCAAGGGGCGAATCCCGAACGCTGAAACCAAAGACGTAGTATGGCGGAGCCTGCACCGCCTCCCGCGTTGTCGTAAAATGTGCTCTAGCTTCTATGGCTTGTGCTGTGCAGCTAAATCGAGCCACTATCCCACCAACATGGTTCCCGTCCTGCTGTTGGGCACCTGCAGGATTCTGGTTATTGGCGGTGTCGGCATTGTGCTGGGCCTGGCCACTTACGGCTACAAGATCATGCGGGTGCTGGGTGTGAAGATGACTAAGCTTACCAACTCTCGCGGTGAGTGTGACCTGCTGCTTGCTTTGTTGGTACTCTGTGGTTGTGGGCGTAAAGATGATTAAGCTTACCAACTCACCATCATATGTCAGTCAGCTGTAGTCCGCCTTGAATCTCCCTGTGCCACCTGCTGCTGGCTGTGTTCGATGTGGCAGCCGGCATGACCGTGTTGAGGGAAGTGCTGCGCCACTTATAACTTTGGCCCCTTGGTTGCACTGTCATTGCTGCAGGCTACTGCGTGGAGCTGGCTGCCGCCGCCGTTATCATCGTGGGCTCCCGCTACGGCCTGCCCCTCTCCACCACCCACTGGTGAGGCCACGCTCTCACACCCTGACTGTTGCCCCGCTGTACTCGAGCAAACATGCATGACAATGAAAGCTGGCCAGAGGGCCTTGACAGAAGGGGCCAGCTGGGAAGAGATGAACAGCCAGCTAGCAGAACCCTACCCCAGTTGGGCCCGCTTGCAGCTACCAACATTGTCTGCTCAGGGCAAATCATTGCTTCCCTGGCCCTCCTGTCGTTGCAGCATGGTGGGCGCTGTGACCGGTGTGGGTCTGGTTGAGGCTGTGTCTGGACGCAAGCCTGAGGGTGCCAAGACCCAGGGGCGGCGTGGTGAGTGGCCCCCCTATGGCCAAGCCTCGCCAGCACCTGCTTTGCCTGATGTGATCTCGATCAATCTTCCCTCCCAAGAGACAGTCTTTTCGGTTATGTGATTGCTTGAACCGGCTCGATTACTTCCTTTCGGCATACGGCTCTGTGAGCAGGCTTGGTAGCGGTAGGGCTGCTGTTGCTGGTCTGTTACACCCGTATGGTCACATAAGCGACAACAGGCCTGGGGCGGCACACATCCCAGAAAAAGAAAACGCCAGTACAAAACTTGAGGGCTGGTGACTGCTGACATCCACCTATGTGCTCAAGTGATATAACTGAACATTACTTGGGCATCCTTTGCCCGATGCCCCTTAAGGCATACGCTTACATTAATAGTTACCGCTGCCGCGCGTGTCGACTGTCATGTCTCTTGTTCCTTCCATGATGTGCAGCGTTCAACTGGCTGCTCCTCCTCAAGTTCTTCTGCGGCTGGGTTGCCACCCTTGTGATCGCTGCGATGACCTCGGCAGGTGAGTTCTATTATGCATCTCTGCTGGAAAGCTGGAACCTCTGTGACACACTCTCGAACCTACAGGTCGGACCCTTAGGTTGGCCCTATAGGTCGACACTAAAGGTTACCTAACAGCACCACAGCTCCACAACGCACCCAGTTCATTCAACTCAGCACACAGTGTCTTTAATTTGTCCTCGTGCCGGTATGTGGCATTGCCTCCGCCCTGTGGCAACCTCTAAACCGCATGCCTCCCTGCCGGCAGCCTTCAGCCTTCGCCACCCCAGAGAATGTACGTGGTTTAGTTCGCAATTCTAACTTGCAACCGCCCATTACTCTCTCCTGTTGCAGCCTTCACCGCCCAAGGCGTCTACGCCCCGTACCGCGTGGACACCAACCAGCGTGTGGCTGACACCAGCTCCCTGAACAAGACCGCAAGTGCGTACGCGGCGGTATCCCACTGCCTCTTGTGATTACAGTCTGCCCGGCAGTAACATGGGTACAAATCGCCTTGGGGTTTGCAACACATACCCATGGAAGCAGCAAACTCTAGGTAGGTCGCATTTACGTGCACTACCAGGCGGGAGCAGACAAGTCAAGGGCCAGCTTGTGTGTATGTTTTTGTTGATTGTTAAGGTTATATTATGAAAAGTTGATCGGCTCATCAAGGGCGAAGCGTTGCTGCTGTGCCCGTTGCCTGCAGACTACATTGCCGGCAACATGTCCGTCTATGCCGCCGCCAACAACAATGCGGACTTTGCTGAGGCTGCCGCCACCATGCTGGCTGCCTGCGACAGCACAGCTGTGCCCGTCCCAGCCGTCAGCTTCGATGCCATCACTGCCGTGAGTTTGGCCGCTGGTTCTGGCTGGTTGCCCTCTCGGAGGCTGCTTAGTAGTTGACTATGTGATGCAAGGATGCCTGTTGGTGCCTGGTTTTGTTGCTAAGCATGAGCTGCCCCAGATGGTGCAATCTAACAGAACCGAGCACGCTACCTTGACACCTGCAGACCCTGCCCTTTTCCCCTCCTTCCTTTCCCCTGTCCTGTCCCTGCAGTGTGTCAACACTGTGATGACTGTGCTCAACACCACCACCTACCCCCAGACAGCCTGAGCGCTGCAGCCGTGCGACGCCGGCTGCAATGCTGCCAACCCCTTGCTTGCAGCTACAACCGCCCATCACATGTGGCATATGTTGTGAGGCATTCCCAGTGAACGGGCAAGTTGTTAGGCCTTCTGACACTTGCCTACATCTAGATTTACACCAAAAAGAGGGGCACATCACCCTAAGCCCCAGTACACGCCACAACGCTTCTACCGCGCAACCCACCTTCCTCTGCTCATGTTGCCTTTGTGATTGCCTCAGCCTTTTTGCACACCCGGCCTGCTTCTCTCCACGCAAANNNCCCCCCCCCCCCCCCCCGCTATCCCTAAACTCAAGGTCCAAACTCAGATAACCAATAATTCTTCCGCTTACGTCCTAACCGCGCCTGCTGCTTCAGTTCCGTAGTGCAGTGTAAAGCATGGCTGCATTGCAGGCGGTGTCGGTGATACATACGGCAGCAGCGCAACAGCAGTGCGTGCGTCTAGGGTGGCAGGGCAAGCTGATGCCACTGCTGTCTTGCTCAGCAGGTGGAGGTGCTGCGCACAGCAGCAGCAGGCACCCAACATGCTCGGAGGGGGAAGCAAGCCCGGGGAAGCAAGCCCGGGTCGTGCCCACAACCCTTGACAATCCGGGAGTAATGACAGCGGTGAGGAAGCAGCGGCGGGGACGGCATAGGGGAGGCAAATACCAGCAGGAGGGCCCAGCCTGGTGCGCCTGGGTCCTAAAGGCCCCCTCGCCTGCGCCGCCGCTGCTGCCGCCGCACAGCGGCACATGGGTTGCAAGGTCATGCGGCCCCCGGACCCAACCCGGTTTTCAGCGTGCCAAACCTGAACCATAGTCGATTGGGCGTGATAGTAGTGGGTTTGGCCCAGAGCAAAATTCCAAATTTTTCTTTTTTGAAGAGAACCAAAAAGGCATCTCTGTGCTTCTGATTCCTTTGGGGCTGTATATGCTTGGGAGGGCGCCGTCATGGCATTTCTTCTCAAACAGAGACCTCAACTGAGTGGGGCGTGGATTTCGTTGACAGAGAGCACACGTCAAGATGGTGTACAGGTGCGTGAGCAGCCTGCTTGCTCGCATTCCGCTGCCTGCTTCTGCGGGATTGCTGCGGCAGCCGGCATTCTCGCATGTTGCGCGGCGCTGAAAGCGCGCGGTAGACGCTTGGCGGTACACGCTTGCTGGCGTCAGCCACGCATGCATGCACCGTGCAGTCTTGCGCTGCTTGCGACGCTCGCAGCAGCCCCTGCTCTGCGCCAAAAACTCACACCGCTTGCGATGATTTGCTCTGCACGACGCACAGTGCTTTGGTTGCCCGACCAATGCTGCGCTCGGCTCCAGCCAGGGAAGAAGCTGCTGCGACCCCCCGCCGCCACTTGCAAGCTTGCACACTGACTCTTTTGCCTTCCTGCCTGGCCTTCGTTCCTTGAATGCAGCGAATTTACGTGGATCTTCGTTTGTGCCATCTTCTTGTCGCTGTTCGTGGCCTACGGTGAGTCGAGTTGTAAAGGCTTTGAACGGCGACGTGCACTAGCGCCAACCGCGAGGGAGGGTAACATAGCTGCTGTTCCCCCCTTGGCTGCCACCCTGTCCCTCTGCTTGCTCCTGCTCCAATCATCCCTGTCTCTCATCCTCCTCTTCGCAGGTATTGGCGCGGTAAGAGCACAAGGCAGCCAGGGCCAAGGGCGCCTGAATGCCGCCGCTCCTGTTCTACAGCCGCCTGCCTAGCCCGCAGCACCCGCTTGCGTCAGCTTCAAGGCCTTTCTTGAGAACTACATGCCAACCCTGTTGTGCTGTTGGTGTGATCCACTTGTCTCGTCTGTCCGTTTGCCTGCCCTGCAACCTAGCCACCTGCGCAGCCGCACACAGCGAGCATGCCAGCCCTCCCTGACCTTCTGCTGCTGTGATGCACCCACCTGCCCTGCAGAACGATGTGGCCAATGCCTTCGGCAGTTCCGTAGGTGAGTTAATCATAAGTGGCCGCCTTATCAATAATAACCTTGAGCCTTGCTTAGTTTGAGTGTTGTTTTGGACTATCCCCAGCCCCTCCACTGCTTTTAAACCACAGCAACCACGATTGTTGTTTTGGACTATCCCCAGCCCCTCCACTGCTTCAACCCCACAGCAACCAGCCAGCAACCAACAACTCCAGAGTTGTTCACTGAGCTCCTGCCTACAACTCCCCCTTCAGGCTCCAAAGCCATCACGATGAAACAGGCAATTTTGATTGCGTCTGTCTGCGAGTTTGGCGGTGCTGTCCTGCTGGTGCGCTCCCTGCCCTATTGCATCGAGTGCATGATGCTGGTGCCGCATGCTTGGGACAATAAGGGAGCAGCAAAACATGTAGGCGAGCCCCTTGGTGAGGCTCAAAAGCAACTTGCACACTCGACGATATGTGTTGGTGCTTGTACCGTGCAGGGTTCTGGTGTGACAGATACCATCCGTGGTAAGATTGCCGACCTGGATGCCTACAAGAACAAGCCTGACCTCTACATGTAAGCACCCTTATCCCTCCTCTGCGGTGTTCCCCACCTCATTAATCCTGGCTGCTTGTGTTACCTGTTGTGGTTTCTGGATCAGCTGGCCCCACGTGGCACCCTGTGAGCTTGCAATTCACCTGCTTCCCGCTACCCCGGCTTTGCACGCAGGTATGGCATGCTTTGCGCCATGCTTGCCACCGGCATCTGGCTGATTATTGCCACCTACTTTGAGTTGCCCGTATCCACCACCCACTCCATCACTGGCGCTGTCATCGGCATGTCCATGATTGCTGGCGGTGCTAACTCTGGTGCGTGAATCCACGCTTTCCTGGTTCGCTTGCTTATCTTCCCCCTGCTTTATGTTGCACTGCATGCTGCCTGCTCCTGCTGGTCCCCTGATTTCTTGCAGGGTAGGCTATTGGGGTTCGACAGTCAGTACTGATGATGACAGTGATACAACAACCCTTCTCCTTGTCTGTCCTGCAGTTGTGTGGTCTAAAAGCAAGGATAGCTTCCCCTTCCTGTCTGGCGTCTCAGTCATTGTTATTTCTTGGTTCACCTCCCCGATCCTCTCCGCCATCGGTGCTGCTCTTCTGTTCCTCTTCACCCGCCACGCCGGTGAGGGCAGCCTACCTCTGTTGGCACAAGGGGCTTACTGGGCTATGGCCCAGCATGTCTCCATATGGGCCTAAGCGGGCTTGGCCACACAGACGTGGGGCAGGGGGTAGTGACTGCTGTACAGCTTGGTTAAATTATGGCTGCCTGCTTTCAAAGTTTGGTCTTGATACCTTACCCGACCATGCTTGCCCCTCATCCTTTCCTGCACTTTGCCTGCAGTGCTGCGTCGCCAGAACAGCTACAGGCTGTCCCTGTGGATGCTGCCCTTCCTGTCCTTCGCCACCGTCTATGTCGGCTGCTTTTACATCATCCAGAAGGGCCCCAAGCTGTCTGTCGAGGACTCCCAGAACGCCTGGATCTCCGCCTGCTTTGGTGAGTGCCTGGAGTTACCACAGCGTTGACTGTCCTCTGCTCTTGGGCATCAACTTGAATTGAACTACAAATCTCTGTGTGCTGGCACCAACTCCGTGCATTCTTTATCCTGAGTGCCCAATAAATCCCCCCGCCCCCCAACCACCCCCTACCCCACAAAACACACACATACACACACACCACTACCATTGCATGGCTGTCTCTTGCCCTTGCAGCTGCCGGTGGCGCCCTGGTTGCCGCCTTTGTGGGTGTTCCCCTGATCAAGCGCCAGGTAGAGCGTGACTGGGATGAGCTGAGCAAGGCTGAGGTCATCCCCGAGCTGCACGCCCCCGGCACGAAGGCTGAGGTGAGTGGGCCAGCCACTGGCAGGCTGCTTGAACTTGCGCTGGACTTAAAAAAAGCGGTTCTGCATGTATGCTGCATGTGTGTTTGCATATTTGTTTTCGCACTGCCCTGCCCTCCAGTTGCTAAGTTATTTTGTGCAGATGTTAACTGCCTCTTCTGTTTGCCTGAGCCTGCAGGGCAAGGTGGACATGGAGTCTGGCTCTGACACCGCCGCTGCCGAGGACGAGAAGCCCCCAATTGGCGCTGGCCACTCCGAGCGCACCCCCGCCATGCTCAAGGATCTGCGCAAGAGCAAGCTGTTTGGCGCCGCCACCAAGGCCTTCACCGCCTCTGTTAGATATGACATGCACGGCGTGGTGGGCGAGGACAAGACTGTCAACGAGGTGCACAACAACGCCGAGCAGTTTGACCGCAAGACTGAGATCAGGTGAGCACGGCAGTGCTTTCTGCCCCTTCCCTGTGCATGTTGGTTATGCATTGCTTTGATTGGCTGTGCGCAGCCAGATGCATAAAACCCTTTTTTGATAGTTTAGGACCTGCTTCTCGCACTTGGAAGGCTGTCAATAAAAGCAGCCTGGTGTTGTCTGTAACCTTCGCTTTTGGCCTGACCACTCTTCCGGTGAATCGCCCCACCTGCTCTGTCTGCAGCTTCAAGTACCTCCAGGTGTTCACCGCCATGTGCAACAGCTTTGCCCACGGCTCCAACGACGTCGCCAATTCCATTGGTCCCTTTGCCGGCATCTACGCCGTGTGGCAGTGCACCTGCGTCAACTCCAAGTCTGATGTGCCCGTCTGGTGCGGTGCTGCTGAGGTTGCTAGTGATCGTTTTGCTGGATATCACTCCAGTTCAAAAGGTGTTGCAATGCAATGTTGGATTGCGCGTTATGTGCTTGTGGAAAGCAAGCAACAAGCCAATGCTTTGCTTGGTGCATTGCTGCGATGGCCTGCAGGATTCTGGTTATTGGCGGTGTCGGCATTGTGATTGGCCTGGCCACCTACGGCTACAAGATCATCCGTGTGCTGGGTGTGAAGATGGTTAAGATGAGCAACTCTCGCGGTGAGTGCTGCTTGCTGTTGTGCCTGCCTGCTCTACTGCCAGCAGCCTCGGCCGCGTTTGGCTGGATTGAGTGGGTTATCAGAGATATTCTGCCTTCAACTCATTTGTTATGCTATTCGCTTGCTGCAGGCTACACTGTCGAGCTTGCTTCCGCTGCCGTTATCATTGTGGGCTCCCGCTACGGCCTGCCCCTCTCCACCACACACTGGTGAGGAATTGGTGGCTCGTTCGTTGCCTTGTGTTTCATGTCTGGTAGTTCCTGGCCTGCCTCTCCGAAAACGCCACATATGGCACATATGCGTTATCTGACACCCTTGTAATCGTGCCACACAATGCGTTATCCGACACCTTCCCCTGACCGTGCCTCACAGCGTGCTTCTTGCTTCTGTCCCGCATCTGTCACTGCAGCATGGTGGGTGCTGTGACTGGTGTGGGTCTTGTGGAGAGTGTGTCTGGCCGTCGGCCCGAGAGCTCCACCGCTGGTAGCCGTCGCGGTGAGTAGCTGCCCCTGTTGCTCCACTCCGTCCCATTGAAAGCCGCTACAAGTGACGCTGACGTCATCGAACTACCAACTTGCCCATAGGTTGAGATGCTTGTCTGCCTAGGATTTTACCCAGAATGGGCTCAGCCCCACCACCCTTCTGCCACCACCTTCCTGCAGCTTTCAACTGGATCCTGCTGGCCAAGTTCTTCGTTGGCTGGGTGGCTACCCTGGTGGTGGCCGCACTGACCTCCGCAGGTGGGATTTCTATGGGCCAGGCCTACAACTACGTGGGCAGCGTAATGCAAGTAACATGAAGAATCACAGTAGCACAGTGATTGTTGCAATGCTTGGCGGTGGGCGTGCTGGTGCGGCTTGATCCAGCTCTTGCTCGCTCGATAAAACTGCATCTGGCTGCCTCACAGACCTCCACAGCTGCATTCCCTCATCGTCATCGCAGCCAAACATGACGGTGCATACTGTGAACCCTCTTTCGTCTGGTTTGCATGTGCCGTTTGGTATTCTTTTGCAGCCTTCACCGCCCAGGGCATCTACGCCCCATACCGCGTGGACACCAACCAGCGTGTGGACGACTCCATCTCCCTGAACAAGACAGCAAGTAAGTATTGGGAGTCCTTTTGACCGACAGACTACATTACAGCAGACTGTAGCGGCGGTTTGCTGGCTCTTTCTTGCGATCTTAGTGCCCCTTTTCCTTTTGCTCCCCTCTGCTGCTGTCTCCTGCCTGACCTGTGGGTCTGACCAAGGTCTTTCCATACATCCTCTATCATAAGTGGCTCAATTTTGCTCTCCTGTTTCTCCTTGCAGACTACATTGCTGGCAACATGTCCGTCTTTGCCACCGAGACCGGCAACACGCTGTTCCAGGAGCAGGCCGACATCATGCTGGCTGCTTGCAACATGGCCTCCGTGCCCACCCCACCCGTCAGCTTCGACGCCATCTCTAACGTGAGTGCGACTGCCTGCCCTGTATTATATGTTTTGCTCCCTGCACTTTGGTTGTCTCGTCCCGTTGGCTTACACACAAGTCCCTGGCAGCAGCCTAGAAATGATTTGCTGGTTGATTCAGCATGCATCCAGGGTTGGTTTCTGACTGCTGCATGCACCACCCACGAGCAACCACCGAGTTGAGTTCGCAACTCCTGAGCACAGCCTGAACCATCTCCCTGCCCCTGCTGCCTGCAGTGCGTCAACACCGTGATGAACTCCCTCAACATCACCACCTACCCCCAAACGGCCTAAGTTTTGCGGCTACTGCTTGTTCGCGGAAGGCGCAGGAGGCCACTTCGTTCTGTACTGGAAGTAGAAGGCTGGTTGGCCCTCTGCACCTGGCGCAAGAGACTTGATTGTAGAGAGCGTACTATCCCGCACAGCGCATGGCCCTCCCACTGTCGCTCCATTGCAGATCCACCCGTGCTTGTTAATGGCTTAGCCTTGGTTTCTCCTGCGCATGACAGCCGATCGGCTGTTTCATTTGCCTTCTCTCTCTCCGATTCCCCCCGACATCAAGTTTAGGAATAAAGTAAGCCTTTGAAGAATATATTTACTTACGACCCCAACCCATGAGTCCCCCTTCCCTTTCCCAATCGTGCCACGATTACATCATGGTGGCTGGAGCTACCCTTTTGTCCAACTCGAGTTAGATACACTTGTTTAGATGGTGGTTAACGCTGCCTTGCACGTGTTCATCTCCCAGCTTGGATTTTTCCTCTGGGTACCGTCCCTTTCACTCCTCCCTCACCTCCCGTCCCCCCAAAACTCAAAAACCCTGAATTTGGCAAAGTCGTCCCCATGTTCCCGTCCCTTGCCCAGCTTGCCCTCTCTTCGGTTGAATCAGAATTTCTTGAGGCACAGCCATAGCTTGTTGCAACAACTCCCATTCCCAACGCGTGGCATTGACAGGCCAGGCAGGCAGACACCTTGCCCCAGAGGCAGCAGGCTCTGGGTGACAGCTTGCGGCCGTCAGAGGCTGCCAGTGGCGGTGACACCCGAGGTGATCTGCCACTCCCACACAACATTGCTACCGTTGCTGGACACACGAAGCCACCAATGTCTCTCTGCTCTGCCCTGTGGCTTTCCCACCAGCTCTTATGTGCGGACGCTGCTGCCATTACCAGCATTCCACTTCGCCGGACTTTAAGCAGTCAGCGCCGCTCGCAGCTCGGAGTTTCCAAGTCGGAGGGATGGCTGCCCCGACCAACAGGCATCCCGGGCTTTGTAGAACCATTCCTACTTGGCGCGCTCAGCCATCCTTGGTCTGCAGCGACACGGTAGCTTGTCCACATCACGAACAACCTGTCCTGCACCCGTCTGCTGCGACTGGTCTGGAGGACTCGCCATGTCTGTGGATGTGTAAGCAAGGTCCCTCCAGATTACATGCACGTTGATGGCCACTACAGCTGTGGCGCTGCTTTGCGGCAGGTAGTTGCCGCTTGTCAACCCCGACCCCTCTGGTGCACAGATGCTGCAAGGCACCAACCCTTGCACACCTGCGCCAACCGTCAAACAGCACTTTTAGTGCCGTCCCAAGTTGTTGCACCAATGCGCGCCTCTACAGGACCAACACCAAGCGTGGTTTGTGCTCCCTCGCAGGTGGCAACTAACTGGTGGAGAGGCCCCGCATGTTGGCGTGGTTGTCGCACCAGCAAGCAACACCTGGATGAACGGCTGGAATGCGGTGGATGCATGCAGATGGAGGCTAGCCGCTTGATGGTGAGTTTTACTCCGCTGGCGTGGCTCGCCCCAGGTGTTCTGGCCGTTGTACGCTGCAAGCTCGCCTAGCACCCACCTTCATTCCGTGCGTGGAGCAGTCATGCCTGATGCTTGACTGTACAGCCTGCTTCTGTTGGTCAATGAAGAACCACCAGCACTTGAACAGTTGTTCATGATGTTGCAGGAGTCACTTTGGGCATTTAGTCGTAACCGCCACCCTTTCTTACTTGCCCCCACATGCCATGCAGACAGCCAGCGCTCCTGCCAGCCAGCACTTGCAGGCAGGAACGGCAGCGGGCGCTCTGGGCTGACAGCGGCCCCAAGTGGTGCCCTTGAGAAATCTGGCAGGCAGCGGCGGAGCTCCAGCAGCGGCAGAGGACGCCTGGCTAGGCCCAGGTGTGTGAGTGTAACCCAATGTCGCACCGGCCAAATTAGCCATCTTATTTTCACTCACAGGCTGCTACTGCACAAGTGGGCAGCCAGTTAGAGGACAAGGAGCAGCTGGCGGGAAGGAGGCAAGCTGCCCAGATGCAAAGCCATAGACATGGAGCCAGTATTTTCTATAATTTCGCCATTCTGGCTGCTATTTGGGCCTCTGGTAGGTAAGGAGATTGCTTTGGGCAAACCAGCCAGAATCCCATCGAGTGCTTGCGTACTTAGTACGGGGCAGCTCCTTGATCCATAGTAGCTGCGCTGTGCTGCGCAGGCTGAGCTGGCTCCGCTATAAGTTTCACCGCTGGTTCTAGGTTGTCAAGAACCCCTGAAACCCTGTGCAGCCAAAGGTGCACTCATCCCAGGTTGCAGGTAGGGCCAGTCCTGGAATAATCCCACCCTTTGCTCCCTCAACTGCCTGAAATGGTAGGTCCAAAGTGCGCCACACAGATGCCACACAACGCCTGTTGCAACCCTGCACCTACCTCGCCTGCCCTCCTGTTGCAGGCCTTTTGTGCTCCTCCCTACTCCAAGCAAGCCAACATGCGCACTGCCATCCTCGTGTGCCTGGTGATTGGGTGAGTGAGGGGCGGAGCAGGGTGCAGCCGTACCGCCACCTTGGACACACACCCTTGCCTTGGACACACCTTGTACCCATCCCCTGGGTTAATTTTCGTGCCATATATAGCCCCCCCGCTTCTTTCCCCGCTCTCTGCTGCCCTGTTGCTGTGCCCAGTCCCTTGGCTCACGGTCCAAGCTGCCGTTGCTCGCCCGTCGGCATCCCGCTGACCCCTGTGACTGACACCTTCCGGCCTT
>JAAMXP010000780.1:970-16075 GCA_019693395.1 Ettlia oleoabundans
CCTCAGCGTCTTAATGGCTGTGTGTGCATCCTTGAAGTAGTGGGGCGCCTCTCCCAGCACGTGCGCATCCCACCCCTTCTTCACAATGTTCCAGTCAGCCTCATCTGCGGGCGGGAGGCAGGAGGGTGCAGCACGAGGTGAAGATGGGTGGTGGTTGCATACGTGCCGGACGCAGTATGCCTCAACAGCCTGACCTTTCACACAGTACATGTAAGGGCAGCAGATAGCATTGCTGGCATGGACATCATGCTAGGGGGGTTGAGGATAGCAGCAGCACAGGCACTGTGAATAAAGAAAGACTGCGTGTCAAAACAAAATTATAGGTAACGTCCACAGCTGGAGCAGCGCCGAAAGAGCAGCAGCAAAAAGGAATACCATGCGGGGAGATCTACAACACAGAGCAAGAAACAAAGAACAATTTTGAGCAAGGAGGATGCAAGCACTCACAGCGATCCATTGTGACGCCCATGCGACCGCCGCCAGAGGCAATCTTGGCATCACAGCCGGCAGCCTGCAGGGCGGGGCAGGGCAGGTCAGGACGACCAGCGGCACTTGTTTACATAACCCGCTTCTCAGGCGGACAACAAGGCGCAAAGGAGCAATTCGATCTTGAACCCTGTTGGCAGGCAGCAGCACAGCACAGCACAGCGTGCCCAGCATGGCATGTCGTCAGCTCCGGATGCGTCCCTGTCAGCTGCCCACAAGCCTGAGTGAAGCAGCACGGCAAGCCCAGCACACCACAGCAAAGCACAGCATGACATGACGAAGCCGAGCACATCGTGCACAACATGCAGACCATGCGCAGCGTGCACAGCACAGCGCAGCGCACCTGCAGCTCCTTGAGCAGCGCCTCCAGCTCCTCCACAAACTTGAGGGAGGAGCCGTCTGGCACATCACGACCGTCAGTCAAGATGTGCAGCCTGAGGAAAGGGGGGTAGGGGTGGGTGGATGGCGGGCGGGACTACTTGTAATCAAGTGACTGTCAGGAACCAACAGGAACTGGGACATGAGCCCACCAAGCGGCTCACATCTCCTCTTCGCCCCACCTAACAACAAGCTGCTGGTATCAACATTGTTAACCCGGCCACCCCCCATAAACCCACTCCCATCACATCACACTGACCCACTACATGCCCAGCTGCCCCACCAACACGTCGCACAGAAGAAGCCGATCACCCAGCTTGTAAGCTGCCAACCACAAGCCGTCCACCTGCCTACTCACACTCAATATATGTACGCCACCACACCCGTCCCACCCACCCACGCTACCCACCCACCTGATCCGCTTGGCTCCCCGCTCAGCCGCGCCCCTCAGGCAGCCGTACAGCTGGTCGGTACGTGAGTGCACGCCTCCGTCTGACAGCAGGCCGATGAAGTGCAGGGTGTTGGACTCGAAGGCGGGGGTGATGTACTGCCAGCCCTCGCCGTTGAAAATGGAGCCGGTGCGGAGCGCGTTGTCCACCAGGCTGGCTCCCTGGTCGATCAGCTGGCCAGCACCCAGAGCGTTGTGCCCCACCTGTTGCAAAGAAGCCCGACATGCAGATGGGCGGTTGAATGGCGTGAGTGAATAGGTGGGCAGGTGGGTGATGGTGTGTGGGGTTTGAAGAGACGGAAGAGCAGGACGGGGTGGTAAGGGAGGTGGGGTGACAGCTGGGGAGAGGCTGGCGAGAGGGAGGCGAAGCACAGGCCCAGGCAAGGTCAGAGGCCGCTGCGGCTGGTGCTGTGCATGTGGCACATGCCAGCTGCTAGAAGGACGGAATGTTTGAGACGCGCAGTTAGCATGACAGGCGAGGTGGAAGCGCCTGCCACCCAGCAAATGGCTGCTTGTTCTGAGCGGCGGCCAACTGTGCGCTTGCCGGGCATGCGTGCCGCTTCAAACGAAGTGCAACCCAGTCCCTGCAGCATCACCCACCTCGCTGTTGCCTGCACAAATAAAGGGGGCATGACGGGTCCCGGGGTGACGAAGTGGCAGCATGTAGCTCAGGAGAATAGTCTCAGGAGTGGGTGGATCCAGCTTGATGTGGCGCTATCAGCGCCGCCCCAAGGACTACAGCACATCACCGCACAACCGGCTGCTTCCGGCGAATCCATGCAGCTGGACTAGCTTTCCAGCATTTGCTGAGGCGACTCACCCATGTCATCATCGCTGGGCAGCCCAACCGCCTTGCCGTGGGCCTTGATGGTGCGGAAGCGGCCCGGCACCGCCCGCAGCGCATCAGTGCAGGGGGTGTCTGCCACATGCACCGCATTGTACTCATCCTTAATCTTGTTCTCGCCTGCGGAGTCAGCGGCGCAAATGTGGCAGGCTCAGCCGTCCCAGTCGTGAGTGCGGCTGGGCAAGCGGCAGCACTTGGATGGCAAGCTGGCGGCGCGGCGGCTGCTGGCAAGGGCTTAGCCGTCGGACGACGCCTCCGCCTTGCATGACGCCGGCTGCGTGCCAAAGGGCCTAGCGCTTGTGCCGCGTGATGCTAAAGCAGCTACAGGCCCCGCAACTGCTGCCAGCGCGCTAGCATGACCGCAAAGCTACTGCACTCCTGCAAGTTCAGCGCCCGCTTCTGCATGTACAACGCACAGCTGGTGATCCAATCAAAGCATCGCAACGCACCGAAGCCGTCCAGAACGCAAACCAGCAGGGGGCCCTGCGGCTTGGGAATCTTGGGGTGAGGTTGCAGCTTAAAATCCATTGTGCTGATCGTATTGCAAGAAAGTACTCAACGGCAAACAAAAGCGAAGGTCGTTAGAGCGCCTCCTTTCTGGCTTGCCCTTGACTGCAACTGGAAGTCGCCGCCTGATGCAAACTGAGCAGCCAGTTTGCGCTGAACCTATCAATCATTCAATTAAGTTTTATTGCAGTCCCAATGCCTCGCGCAAAAGGACCGCCGCCGCAGGCTCTTTTGCCAGCTGCCGCTGCCACTGCCGCCGCCAGGAGCTCCGCCCACTCGTGCACTCAACAAACCAGCACTTGCATCGCCAGTCTGAGAACCGCATTTCCATTTTTACACTGAAGATTCAACTTATCCAAACAGCAAACGCAGTTTTGAGGCTTAGCAGAGTACTAGTCAATGACCGGCAGCATGCCCGCGCAACGCGCCGTGGTGTATTGATGGTTCGTGGATCAATATTATTGGACAATGGTGTACAACATTTGACGGCTAATGTACTGTATCTGGATTCAGCCGTTGTGTGCTTTACAGCCCTTGGGAACTCACGGCAGCGAAGATGCTGTGCTTGTTGGCGGCGGCAAGGACGCCGCGGCGAGTGGTGCCCTTTCCACGTGCTGCGATCCAATCGCTGTACATTCCGGCACATTGCCTGACTTGATATCTCCCAGACAGCTTAGCGCGGCATCGCCTGGCGCCCCTGCCGCTCCAAAGGTGGGTTCGCTCACCTCCATGTGGCCAACCACAAGTTGCCTACATCCGGCCAGTTCCCCCCATTACGCTGTGTTCAACGCCTGGTCGCACTCCCAATGCGATTCCCGCCGCCTCGCGCTTCCAAGTGTGTCGCCCCCGCCGCTCGCCCTCACTGCCGCCAACTAGCTTGTTGCCGCTTGCTGCCTGCACCACCTGCCTTGCAGGTCTCGGTACCTGCACAGCGGGTTCAAGCTGGAGCCTGCACAAGACGCGCCACCCGGCCTGGCAGCTGCCATGAATGGCTCTAGAAGTGCAGCAAGGCGTGGCAGCAGCTTTGGCAGCGGGCCCCGCCGCGGCACCGACCCAGAAGGCGGGGAGCGGAGTGCTTGGAAGGGCCTTTGCGGCCCCTCAGGTGCGCCCTGCCTGGTCAAGCGCTAATATTTCTACCAAAAGGACATATTTAGTCACACTTATCAGCCCATGCCACTGCTTTGTCTTTGGGTTGGCTGTCAAGGGAAGCCCAGAGCGCATCGCTTTGGTTGCGTGGCGAGCAAGTTGCTGCGTTTTGGCCCCCAGTTTTTGACCGCTGTTGCCCGTAATAATGTGCTTGTTGGCATTGCTGCAATTGCAGGGCTCAACTTGGACCATGCGCGCATTCCGCACATCCAGAAAATGGTGAGCAAAGCGCAAAGTTAGTGGTTTGACTGCCACCTGCCGCCTTGCTGGAACGCAGAAGCTGCTCCTTGCTCACCTTGTTTGAGCTTCCTTCGCCTCCCACCTGAATTTCCGATATCACTCTTGACTGATCCACTCCTTTCTTAAGCTAGAGTTGCCTGACACAAATTTTCAGGCATGCCCTGAAACAACAACACACCCTCTGCAACCCGCGTGCCCCGCAGGTGTATGATGTGTTGGTTCCGCTAGTGGTCGCCTCGGAAGAGGCGCTGCCCCTCAGCCAGTTTACGCAGAAGTGCTGCGATGTGCTGCTGCCGGTGCTGGAGCGGGAGCAGGAGCTGAGCACGCACGCATTCAAGTCGCAGTGGGGACGCCTGAACGAGGTGTGTGTGGGTTGATATTGTATTGCCTTTTATAGTGTAAGGCCTTATATATTGTATTGCCCACCTGTTGTCGTATTGCCCACGTGTTAACAGCACTCCCATACCCTTGGTTCACAACAAGACTAACTACTTGGTCGCGATGGGGCCAGTTGCATGAGGAGTGTCGCAGCATGCTTGCCTCCCTCGCTGACAGACTCGTGTTCGCATCCCTGCCCCTGGCCCCGCAGTTTGGTGGGTCCTGCTACTGCTGATGCCACATGGACTGGCACGCTGCTGCCGGATTTGCGGCCTCATTCATGGGCGCTGCTGTGTGCTGTCACAATGCACCTTGATCCATGCGTAGGATGCATTGCATGGCAGGGTGTCACGGGTTGCAGCTCCGTTTCGACTGCTCGTTGTTGTCGACCCTGTTGATGTTCTGCTGCAGTGTGCCCCGAGTTAGCTAGGCAGGCGGGACTAGGGGATAGCGGATTCAACCGAGAAACCAAGACGGTGAGTGAGGCAATGGGGAGGGGTGAGCGCAATATAGCAGTTGTGTCTGTGGATGGGGATGGGGGTGGGTGGGAGGCAGGACTATGGAGGCCTGAGGGGCGTGGCTCCAGGGCAGAGGCGATTTATGGGGGAGCTTGCAGCAAGGCAAGCAGAATGTCGTTAGGCCAAGGCAAGGGTGTCGAGCGCTGTCTGCTGGCTTACACCTGCGTACACCTGGCAGGCACGTGGTTGTTAGCTGTGCCCGAAATCATGGCATACCGCTGAGCCCTTAGCTCATGCGCTTCCTGCCTGCAGGTGCGTTTGGATCTCAAAGTAGCCGCCAGCAGCCCAGCGGGGCACCAGCACCAGCAGCATAGTCGCGCCTCTTCCACCACGCCCGTGCAGACAGGAATGGCGGCAACCTCGGCAGCCCCAGCCGCCCCTGCACCAGCAGCAGCGCCGCCAATGGCAGCCTCCATGTACTGGACGACTGTGGGGGTCCCAGCTGGCGCGGGGCCTGCTGCTGCACGCCCTGGGATGCCCCTGCCCATTGCTCTTCCCCACGGCGCTGTTGGCGGTCCCGGCGCTGCCGCAGTGGCGCCCGTGCCTGTGGTTCCACCCGCGCTCTGTGCCTACTGCCAGGGGCCTCACAGCATGAAGCACTGCCGCGACTTCCACCAGATGCTGCAGAGCATCTACCAGGTGCGCTTCTGTGGTAGCACCCTGCAGCCCCAACACCCTGCAGCCAGTGTGGCTGGAAAACAGCGAGCTGCTGGAATATAATGGCGGTCCTGGTGTACTCCGGCAGCTTCTGTTGTGGTTGTGGTGCTGGAAGGCCAACAATATCTCCTGTGGCTGCTGCAGAATGCTGCCAATGTTGCCCCATGGGTGGGAGGTATGTTTGCTACCTCTCTCATGCCGCCCTGCAGGCCCAGGAGGCACTCTAACCCACCCAGGCTACTGCTTCTCCCTTGTGCAGGCGGGATACCAGCGTGGAATGGAAGCAGCTCGGCAGGCACAGCAGGCAGCCCTGGAAGGTGGCAGCAACCCGGACAAGCCTGCCCAGTGAGCGCTAGCGGAAGGGCATCAGCCTGTAGCACATAGCAGTGAGTAGAGAGCAGAGCCGCCCGCCAGCAGCTGGACAGAAATTTGGAAAAATACCAGCGCAAGGCTGTGCGAGTGAAGGTGCATTCAGAGGCGCCTAGCTGCCATCTTGTGGCTTCGTTCCCCTAGCTTAGCGTGTGAGCTAGCTGTTTCATGCACTGCATTTAAATATTGTGAGTGAGTGACTGCATAAATTGCGTTTGCGAGCTAGTTAGTGGCTGCATTGCATTTTCCATGTGTGGCGATACAATGCCATTTGTCTTGCTTCAGTAGAGTTCATTGGCAAGGTAGTACGGTGCTAGAGAAATCACAGCTGCTTGGGAGTGCATGAACATAGGAACAGGGAGGCTGCATGGCACAGAAAGCTGGTAAGGAATGCTCCAGCAGATTGCCTCGGAGCATAAGCAGGTAGCAGGATAGGAGACAGGGGCGGGAGGAAGGGTAAAGACAGGCGGCAAAGACAGGGAGGAAGGCGTGCTTTCTGATCTTGGAAAATCTGATCTTGGAAAATCGACTGCTTCGAGCAGCAACGTGCATTCAGGCACAGCCATTGCGCATGACATGGCCACGATACTAGTAAGTGCAACATTACCACTTGGCAGGCAGGCATTTGAAAGCAATGCTCTAGAAGCGTCACTGCATGTGCGCCTGGCGCCACTTATCACCATTCCTGGCGCTGCTTTGCTGCCGGGGTGGCACACTCACGCTTGTGCCCGCCCTCCTTCCAGTGATGAGCTTGGCAGGCGCGGGAGCAGTAGGCCGCCACCCGGCACCCCGAGCACCGTCAGAGGTGCAGGGCCACTACGCCGCAGCCGGAGCAAACTGTTTATACCGGCTGCTGGGTGGCAGCGGTAGAAGGTATCGCTAGAATGGCTGCTGCGACTGCACATGCACAATGGGGCGGGTTGGGCTGTGGATGACAAGTGCAGCATGGACTGGAGGGTTTGGTTTGCCCACTGAGCCTCATCACTCAAAATGTGCCACTAGCAATCAAGGCTGCCTTTCACTCCCCAAATAAACTGCAGCTTGGGTAGCACAACCTAAAAACTGAAACGTCTTAATCCACGGGCAGTGTGTGCGCGCACCTTGCATGAACTGCCCAAGCACGAACGCTTTTGCAAATCTAACTCTTGCGTCCAGTAGCTCCTGGCCCTGAAGCGTGTCCGCTTGCTTGCAGGAGGGCATCCAAGGCTTGACCTGCTTGATCCATCGCTGCGACTGTGCTGCTAAATGCTCTGCCCTGAGAATTGCGTGCTGGCAAGTCACTGCCACGCTGTGCTGGCCCTGCCGTGTAGGGTCCCATATCCCATGCACGGGTACAAAGCCCAGCCAACGGGCCAGTGCAGATGCTATGTTCCATGCCTTCTCCTGCTGCGCGCGTTCTAGTGCCTCCTCAGGGAAAGGCACCAGCAGCCTGGTGCCTTCCACTCCACTGCGCCCAAGGCCGTCTGCAGCAAAGGCGTGCATTGCCCCATCTGCGACAAAGGCCCTGCCCAGTCGGCTCACAGCACTGCGGGAGAGAACCAAATACGACGTCCATGGCCTTGAAAAGAGTGAGATTGGTGCCCTGGTGCGATTGGAACGGCGTACGGATCGTTGCGGAACTTGTAGAAAATTGCGCCTCAACGAGGTGGGTCTGTACCGCCCTCCCTGCTTTGCAATGCCAGCTGGCATTCTGCCATCAGCTTGCGGCTTGTAAGACCTGGTGGCAGGTTCCCCGGCTTAAAGTTGATCTGCAAGACTAAAACGCGCTGGAAAACTGCCCACTTCCAGATGTCCCCCAGGGCGATGTCGGGGCAATGCTGCAGCAGGGCTGCTTGCATGTCACGACCCAACTGGCTGCAGGCAGGCTCTTGCTGCGGGCTCCTGGAGTAGCTGGGAATCCATAGTCGCCCCCTCAACACTGCCTCCGCCCGTTCTGCTTCTGCTGCTACGGCTCCGGGCCACAAAGTCCATTGCGCTGTTCAGCTGCTCTACCACAGCAGGATGGTGGCCAACGAGCCTGGCATAATACAGCTGCTCACAAGCAACTGCAGCACGCCTGTTGGGCTCAGCCCTGGAAAAAGCCCTGCACGGGGGATGGGCTGCCAAAACATCATGGCGGGCTTTCGTTTGATCAAAGAATTGGTGGGGTGCAGCACCGGTTGCTCTGTTGCGATGTGTATTGTAACCACCTGCTGTGACTTGAAATGCGGAAGGACAGCTAGCACCCACCTTCGCATCATTCAGGCTGGTAAATGTGGTATAAAGGACCGGCCTCAGAGTTCCTTATTGTGTACGGCTGCATCAAGCAGCGTATTAGGCAGGAAACAGCTATAGGACAGCGAGCAAATGATCGACCCAGCGTGCCTGAACAGGTGTGTCGAAAATCTAACCGTCAACAGTGGCACTGGCAGCACTTCGCATAAGTCCGAGATGATGTTGACGACTCCTACAATTGACACCGCATGGTACGCTTGCAGAAACAGCACAAGTCCCTGCGGCATATGACCGTATAACATGTGCAGCCACGTGGGCAGCGGTGAGAAGCACAGCGTCACACGGATGTTGTGCAAAAGCGGGTGGCCAAAGGCGAGACAAGCCAGGATGGTGTCTTTGCAACCTAGCAACGTACAGCAGCGAATCTGCACCTGAAAAACCAGTGGGTGTGACTGCAAATCTGTAGGTAACGAGCTGCTGATGCAGAGATATGGTGGGTGGGAGCATCAGGCAACAGAGGGCGCCGGAGTTCCTGCGGCACTGGCCCGATGTCCTTTGCTGCCTGCTGCAGCTCAATCTCTGCCGCCTTCAGGCCCTGAAAGCAGTCAATCAGCGCCTGCAGCTCTGGCGGACAATTTAAAGGCGGTAGCCGGCCTTTTGCCCGCAGCATCCTGCCCAACGCCAGCTCTTCCCTGCTGATGGTGCTGTATGCAGGTCGAGCAAAAAGAAAGCAGGGAGTGTTTCGGTCCCCTTCTGGCTTCAGAAGGTTTGCTTCCTTTCTTCCATATGTTTCTTCCCAACAGATAGTACCGTTAACCAGGGCCCAAGTTATGCACCATCCATTGCCTATTTATTTAGATATATAAGAGCCTGGTGCTGCTAGTTGGGTGGCAACACGGCTGCTGGCTCGGCACAAACGCTCCATGGACTGCCCTCATTGCGTAGCACAATGCAGGCTCTACGCTGCTTTAAGATCAACCTTTGCCTTTCTGCTTTTACAGTGAGACTTGCTATTTTGGTTGTTGACGCCTTCCTGCTGACGATTATAATCTGACGCCACTGGCAGATTGGCCGCAGAATCTCGGCATGTGGCGCCAGCCTGGTGACCACCAGTGTTGTGACTGCATTTGCCGGAACTCGCAACTATTTCATCAGGGCTATCTGTGCACGCTTTGCAAACATCCTGACTGTGATAGACGCTTGCAGGCGGAAAACATCATGGTAGCGGTCGCCCTGGCGGGTTGCGGCGTGGCAAGCACATCTGTGCGATGCCACCCACAACATATGCAACTTGTAATGCCCCGGAGCTTCGGTCCCTTGCGCATCCGGCGAACGGGTTTCGCGGGTGGGCTGCAAATACCACCGCAACGACCGTCTATAGCAGTTCAGTATCGTAGACAGCGACCGGCAGCGGCAAGCAGCATAGCGACGGCAGAAGGCGGCAGCAGTGGCGGGGCGGAACCCCAGGCGACAGCGGCAGCCAGCGGCAGCGACTGCGGCAGCAGTAACGGCAGTGTAAACGAGGTGCTGCAGCACGCTTGGAACTGGCTGTGCAGCATCAAGCCGCCCAAGAGCCTGTGGCGCAGCATTGCAGCTCTGGTGCTGGGCGGAGAGGCGCTTGTGCGCATCTTGCAAGGTGACCAGGGCGCGCACGGAACCACCTGTTGCACCCAGCCCAGGCAACAATCAGTCTTTGTCTCCTGCGAAGTTCCGGTCGCAAGTCGACATCCAACAAGCAGCTTCAGCAGTAGCTTGCGTATTGCGTGACGGCAGCTGCCTGTAGTAGAACCCCGCATGCCAGCACCTCTAGCGCACAGCAGTTCGCTAGCATCTCAAGTCAACCTGGCACTATACACTTGGTTCCAGCACTCTTCCATATTAAACATCTCCCTTGTTGTTTGTGAACCAATATGCATCGTTGATTCCTGTTGCTGCAGGCAAGATTCACTGGAAGAACACGATAGAGCAGCTGAACATGGTGGGGCCCCGCTCCCTGGGTGTCTGCCTGCTGACGGCGGCCTTTGTGGGCATGGTGTTCACCATACAGTTCATTAGGTGGGCTCTTGGGAGGGTGCACCCTTGGTATGCCGCTGTGGTAGGTTTGAGCACAAGAAAGAGGAATGAGCATGCCATGAAGGGCTTTTCGATGTGTGCAAGTTGTGGTAGCCGAGGGTGTATGGAAGCCTGCATTGGGGAACCCAAAGCGAAAGCAAGCTGTGCGCGCTAGGTGCAAGCCTGCCTGCCTGTACGCTTTGCTTCTATGTACTGCCGAGGCACTGCCTTCTTTGGTTGGTGCTGCGCACATGCCAGCTGGCCCCCACTCGCTGCCCCTCTGTCCACCATTGCCGCCACATGCTCTGGTGCCCATATTGCCTGCTTTGCCATCCGGATCATAATCAACAATTGCAGGGAGTTTGCGAAGCTTGGGCTGACGCGGTCGGTGGGCGGCGTGCTGGCGCTGGCGCTGGCTCGGGAGCTGACCCCTGTGGTCACCTCCATCATTGTCGCCGGCAGGGTTGGCTCCGCATTTGCCGCTGAGCTGGGAACCATGCAGGTGGTTGCTGCCGGTGCTGCTGGTGGTGGCGCAGTGGGCGAAGTGGGGTGGCCAACCACCCTTTGCTCCTAATTCTGGCAACCACGCTGGATGTGTTTGACCACGCTGGATGTTTTTGATCCTTTGAGCATTGCTGAAATGCTGTGTATGCTAAGCAGCCACGGTGCACCATCCATCTTTTACTTCAGCTTTTTCCATGAACTGTTCTACACATCACCGTTTTACAGGTTTCTGAGCAGACGGACTCTTTGAGGGTGCTTGGCAGCGACCCCGTGGACTACCTCATCACCCCGCGCGTGTTGGCCTGCATGATTGCAGGCCCCATACTCAATCTCCTCTGCTTCTGCATGGGTGAGCTGGCGCCTGCCTGATGTGGTGCAGTTGCTTGATCAGGAGTGCTGCTGATGTTCTCCTATGAACCGTCATCCATATCTTGTTCCTTTCCTCATGTCACGTCCACCATGATTGTCTCTTCTTCCTCGACACTCCCTGGTGCTGCCCATCTGCCTGGCAGCCAGTTTGCTGCTTGCGTACATGGCACCACACCCTACCTCCCCTTTCTCACCCTTGTCGCCATATTTCCTATCCGACCAAACTCAACAGGCATGGTGGCCAGTGGGCTGCTAGGGGACTATGCAGCGGCCCTGCTTGCTCAGACATGTCTGTGTTATTCCCTTGCCATGCCCGACATCCCTCGCACTTGCAGGCATGGCAGCCAGCGTACTGCTTGCCGACACGGTGTACAACGTCAGCTGCAACATGATATTGGACTCAGCCATGCGCGCTGTCAGCTCCTGGGACATCATCACCTCTATGATCAAGTGCTGGGTGTTTGGAACCATCATCAGCACAGGTGCGTATCCTGAGCTGCCGGTGGGCTGCTACCGTATTCATCATGGGGTATGGTATGGCAGTGCCGGCCTGGTTTGGTGTCAGGATACCAGGGCAGAAGGGCAGCAGGGCACTGAGTGCCATCCTTGCGCGCAAGATGGATGACGAACTTGTTTTTGCCTGGTTGTTGCAGTGCCTGTGCATCAGTTGTAAAGGTGATGAACTGATGGGCACGCATTTGCATGCCTCCTAGGCAGTCTAGTTACGTCGCTTACGCGTGATTGCCTCCCATGCACTTCTCCCCCTTGATGCCCGCAGTAAGCTGTGCCTGGGGCTACACCACCACTGGAGGCGCCAAGGGCGTGGGCGAGAGCACAACCTCGGCTGTTGTCATATCACTGGTGCTCATCTTTGTGTTTGACTTCATGCTGAGCATGATGTTCTTCCAGGGATCCGGAGATGCGCTCAAGCAGTGCTTCTAGCAAGGGATTCATTGGGCATAACTGTTGTTTACCGTCCCAACCAAGTAATTTTCCCCCAACCCAACTGCGGCTTTTAACTAGAGACCCTGCACTGGATTGCCATCTTGGCATCAGAGCTAGTGACCTGCAAAAACAATGTCCAGCAGCTGTCTGAGGCCCATCGGCCAAAGGGATAAAGCACCAGCGGGGCGCAGCCGAGCGCGGTGTGCTGTTGCAATCCCGGCGCTCGCTCATCCTTGGAACTTTGGCCACCCTTACCTCAAGCAGTACTGAAGCAGGCACACTTCTGGTCCGGTTGTAGAGAAAACCGGGAGGTGACCTGCAGCGTGAGGGTATGCCAGTAAGCCCCAGCAACAGACCCCCCCCCCCATTGAGCGGCGGCACGCTATGCGTGCTGTCAACACCCAATCTCGGCGCTGCCGTTATGTCCTTCTCAGATTGCTTGTCAAGTGCATTAGGCGGCAGTCGACAACGATAAGCAACACGTACGCGTTGGGATGGCGATCTGTAGTGCCCAGCTGCTCGTCTCGCAGCGCGGCCCTTGCGAGGCGCCTTGCAGGGCGACATGCAGCATACATAGCAGCCACAGATCTGTCAATCACAGAAGCGGCGGACAACGCCTGGCCACTCGGCTCACGTTCCGACAGCAAAGCAGCAGTGCTGCTCCGATTTGCCAGGCCACTGGCTTCTCGAAGCCAGCAGGAGATGCTGGAAGCGCCGACGCCGCAAAATTACCAAACTCCAGGGAGGAGGCGGTGAGTGTTGGCGGCCTGTCCTTGTACACTACTGCACCGTCACTGCCGCTTGCCTTCCGCAGCGGGCTTCCTGCCACCCACGGTGTTATACCTGCTCCATCGGCGCTTTGCAGGTCCAGCAAGCAGCAGCAGCCATCGCTGCACAGCTAGGTGGCAGCGGCGGTGCTAAGGGCAAGGGGTTTGCCGGTGGCAGCAGCTGCCGCAAGCTGACTGTCGATGTGCCTGTGGTGGAGAGCGGCGCAGCTGCGATGATGCAGCTAGCACAAGAGATCATTGCAGCCCTTCCCAAGCAGCTGCGGCAGCAATTCACGATTGTGAGCTGCGATGACAACCTCGACGCAGGCAGCAGCAGCAGCAGCGGCGGCGGGGGTGCCCCGGTGGTCAGCTTGAGGCAGTGCGTGGAAAATGGAGCAGACTTAGGTGGCTGCCTGCTCATCGCTGGACCCACGTCCGCGGAGGTGAATTTACTCTAGGATTCGATGATTTGCCAGCGCAGCTCGCAATGTGTGCCCCAGCTTGGTTCATACTTACCCCTGCAATGTGCTGAGAAGGTGCTGCCCAAGCATCAGCTACGGCTCGCTGCCTGCAAACTATGTGTATGCTGCTTTCCCACCTGCGCACCTATGCGTGTGCTGCTTTCTTGCCTCACGAGTGTACGTGTGCTGCACTGTGCAAAGCCCTGCAGCTTGATGCCACAATGCGGCTGTTGGCGTACTGGCGTGGTCCAGGGGCGGTGGCGCTGAATGCAGACTGGAGCGCGGAGAGTGCGCCTGTCGAGCAGGTGGGCGGTGGTGGGTGTCAGCTAGGGATGTAAAGTCGCGATAACTCTGGCGGACATAAAGCTGCTGTAGCAGCACGGCACACTGCTGCAGAATGTGCAGCTTGATGGGTGACATCCTTTGAGACCCGAACGCCCCTTTACCATTGCCCTGCTGCTCGCATGTATCTAGCGTCTGTTTGCATTCTGCTGCTATCCGACCTGCCTCGCCTCCGCTGCAGGTTGCCTTTGTCAAGTCGTTTGAGGCAGTATACTGCTTTTTGCCGCTGATGGTGAAGGTGCTGTTTATTGGCCAGGTGAGGGGGGCAGCACTGCAAATGCTGCTGTGCTGGCTGACTTGGGATGGTGCAGGAGGCTGGGGTTGGCGGGTTGCCCCAGTAGCGCACAAACTGTCCACCTAAATTATTCCTTTCACACCTGCCTGCCTTGTGTGCTGCCTTGCGTGCCCCGCAGGAGGGCGCTGTGTTCAAATGGTGCACAGGCGGCAACCCAGCGGCCACCTCATGGCGCATCTTTGGCAAGGAGGGCAATCGGTTGTTGCCCATTGGGCGCATGCAGCACCGGCCAAACAACGCCGACCTTGAAGCCGTGTTTTACAACGCGTATGCCGCCAACAACCCGCTCAACCGCGGCATTAAGTTCATCCGAAGTATGGGGGACAGCAAGAAGAGGTAGAACTGAAGGCGGCAGGCAGGCCAAAGCCAGCAGACGGGACAAAAATCACCAGAAGCAGCTGTTGTTGCGAGTTGGGAGACGAACACCACTTGTTCTATTTGTTGATTATCCTCCCCGATATGATTCTCAACTGATTGCCCAGAGGTTTTCACATGCAGCACTTACACTATACCTAGGTAACAAACTAGAAGACTGTCCCAGGTGCACAGGCACTAAGCAAACGCCCGTCATGGCCAACATGGGCAGAAGTGTACCCATTGACATGGCATGCAGATAATTGAGATTCTGATTGGACTACAGATTCATGTTCCTCCTGTTCAAATTGCCCTAGCCTCTGCAAAACATGCCCATTCAAGCTATGCCGTTGCTGGTAGCAACTGATGTGTAGGATACAACCCATGTGGGCCGCGCTATTCGCTGGAGCTGCTCAGCTCCTGCGTGCTGCCGCCTCGCCAGCCTGTCGCATCTCGGCAGCAGACTCAGGCTCAATGGTTGGCTCAGCACTGCCAATGCCTGCAGATGCACAGGTCAAGGGCTTGTGAGCAAAGAGTGTTGCAGGTGTTACTCTACATTGCTACAGCCGGTACTTGGCTGTAACCACTCTCAAGCTGTAGTGGACAACCTTCCGCACAAGTCTTGCCAGAACAGGTGCCAAACTGTAACGACAGCTGGGACCGCCGAGGGAGGGAGCTTGGGTGTAACAGTCCCAGGCCCATTGCTGCTTGCTGCACAAGCCAGCTACTTTCCGCCATATCGCTATTACTGACGATCATGCACGGTTGGGAGAGGTAAACTAAGGTACCTCTAGCACGTAGAATCTAGCCTTGAAGTTACCAGCAAGGCTG